>JAULKM010156162.1:0-16817 GCA_032355605.1 Rubia tinctorum
CAATTATGGTGATCATAATTAACTTGTAATGGTTAGGAAACTCACATTTTGAGACGTTAAAATAAGTACGAAGAGAGGAATGAATATACCTCGCAATGATTTTGTTTTCACTTATGTTTTTTGGTTTGGCTCCTTCAGTCAGCTAGTCAAGTGTAACAACTTCCTCCGTGCTAGAACGGATGAGTACTAAGTACCAATGATCGCTGCATTGAAAAGAAAGTAGCACATGACTGAATTAGTTAGGGGCATACAATTTTGTGTAATTGACTAAAATTGTAAAGTGCCACTTACATTTTAATGTATGGAACCGCATAAATCACGACATCAGTATTGAGCATGGTTTCCGGAATGGATTTAGCACGACCCTCGACTTTTGCATGCTTGATTTTCGAGGAATAGCCTCACGTACAACACCGAACAAACTAGATGCGGCCATTGTTGGTTGTGAAGACCTAGTCCCAGAGGTGCCTCGAAGAATAGCATTGGTTAATATCATGTAAAATTTTGTTTATAAATAAAATGAATTAATGTGAAAAAGTAAACCTTACCCCATCCAAACATCGATCATTGAGTTCGAAAGCCAAGCCAAGCCATGCCTATTCCAACCTTGTTACCAAACTACCCCAAACAATTGATAAACAATGCAACACAATGTTTTTTTGCCAAGAGTGGATGATCGATAGTCCGGAAACAAAACCACCTTCTCGGACTCATACATTTCCTTCACAAGATCGTTGTAGTATTTGATGTAATTCTCCATGTTGGGATATGCTGTGAATTGGCGCTTGCGGACATATAAAAGTTGTAGATTTTGATTGATTTTATTACCTCATTGTCACTGCAATTGATGAAATACAAATCATCTGCAAGGGTTTGTTGCCTTCAATGTCCTCGGCCTACGTATCATCTCCGAATGAGACCAACGACATCGGCCAATCCATCACACTCCTAAGAGTTTCTCTCACGTCATTGAAATTGTGGTTGGCATACGGCAGCCCTGCCATTGAATGGTATATTGGCTTGCACACGTGGACGTGAGCCAATGAACCTTTTGACTTCTCGGCACATAGATTTTTGTATCCATGCTTGAGCAACCCTCTGCCTCCCTCCCTGAAGTCCCTTGATGTACCACCAACTCAGCATCCTGTTATGAATGGTGATTAGTTAGTCTAAAATAGTTAATGATTTGATAGCTTGAAGGAAAATCCAAACAGTGTCAACAATTGAGCTGTAACGCATGTTTACCTCTTCATCCCCTTCTCCATCGCTAGGGGGATTTGGGGCTGAGCCGCTAAGACCAGTGGAAACACCTCCAAAAATAGCATTCTCAATTAAGCTCTTCGGGTCCGCTGGGCCTTCTGGTATATTTAATACCCCGGCTGAAGTTATACCCTTGACCAACTGATCAAGGTAGGAGACCATCACCTATACGTCTGGTTGTTGAGCGAAAGGTTTCTTGTCCACCTTCTTCTGGGACGAGGAGCTACTGGCTCACCTGCTTCTTTCTATGCATGGGATAGCAATCGATGCTTGCAGTCTAGTTTCAGTACCTCTGTACCGATCAGGGTGATCCCTCTTCCTGGTGGCTCTAATCAAGATGTCCTCACTCGGACCCAACTCCAGGGTTCCTTTCTACTTTTCTTCATTCATCCTCAACTGCGGGTCATACTATTGTGTTAGTAAAGATGAATATAAATCTATTTAAACATGAACATTTAAATAATTTGGATACTTACGATAGTGTCCGCTGTGGCCTTGGCTTCGTCGGTTGCATATTCCTTTTCCTTTTTCTTGTTCGACTCCAAGTAGACCAGGGATTTGTCAGGTTTGAAATTTTTTTGTACTTATCTTCGCTTCAATCTCTTCTTCAGTGTATCCCTTGTCCTTAACCCTAACCCTAACCCTCTTCCTCTCATTCTCCTTCGGTTGCTCTATCGGCTTCTCCTTTGTAGCCGGTCCCCCTTCGGTCCAGTGTGGCGTGTGTACTTCTTTTCCTTCAAATGGTCACTATTCACCTCTTTTTCCCCTAAAAAATTGCCAAAAAGGTTACTTATTAACACAATGAATTTGTTGCACCATATTTAAATATTAGTTATTGTGTCATTTAAGAAGTTAACTTACTATTATGTCATCTATTTTTCTGTGATCCCCGAACTTTTTCCACTCTTCCTCATCCATCCACTGGTACTTTCCCCACGTCTTGTATTTTGAAACTTTGCCTTCGCGCAGAGATGTACTTATTCGTCACCTGACTTGCTGGTCTAACTCTTCTTCAACTGGCTACACTGTGCTTCAACCAATTTAATTTCGAATTTGAAACTTGACTACAATGGTAGTGAAAAAATTAGACTGGTTAGGAACATGGGTATATAGTTTAATAGTAATTAACGATTAGTCATTGATAAATTAAGTATTATGAAATATTTTTGTACCTTAATGTCTCTCCACACTTTTTCCTTCACATCTTTCGAGACGTACAACCAGTGTATCTATGTACCAAATTGGACCCTCCTCCAAATTGCGTAATAGCTATATGTGGTCTGTGCACTCCAGTTTTTGGCACAAATCAGCTGACCCTCTAATTCCTCGAACGTAAGGGAGACATGATCCTTTTCCTGGGCTAACATGATCGACTGGAAAGTAGCTGTCCCTCGTGCCCTACCTGCTAATCATAAACTTGTTTAAATGCTTCTCATTCGTCTCGTCTGCTTTGGAGATGTCATCGTTACTCGGATCTCGTAGGGGCTTTCCTTGCTATCACCCTCGATCTTTTTGAGAGCTTCTGCCTTGGGAGCACCACTAGCACCTGCTTGATTTTCCTCAAATTTAATTCTGAGGGGTACAACCGGTGGAACCTCCTCTTGTTCGACTTCGGAAGTAACTTCCTTTTATCCACCTTCTTATGTTTTGGCGAAGGGCTATCCCTCTTCCTCTTTCCGACCACCTTTTTGGATTTGGAAGACATCTACATATGGAAATACATATACCATTCAACATCATACATAGTACATCACACAGTCCAACATCACAACCAATACTCCAACATCACAACTTCACAACTCCAACATCACAACATCACAAATCCAATATCACAACATCACAACAATTCCAATATCACAACATCACAACTCCAACAGACTCCAACACTCCAATAACACTACATCAACAACAAAATCCAACATCACACGATGAACATCACACAATGAAATTCACACATTCAAAAACCCTTTAATATCACACAATGACCATCACTCTCCAACATCACACAATGACCATCACTCTCCAACATCACACTATGAACATGAGACTCTAACATCACACAATAAAACCGGACACACAAACATCACAACTCCAACAACCCTAAGCAATTTAATATCCAAAAAGATTCATTCACACATTTTATCAAACACCTAGAGATTCTTACAAATTTAACGACTAGGGTTTGTACAAGACTTAGAATGAATGATTGTAGAAGTAACTTTAAAATTTCTGGGCAAAATCCGGCTGTCTAGTGGAAAAAAATCCAATGAGTCCGCCACCTTCTAATGGAAAATTTTGGATAAAAATACGAAATCAAGGGTTTGTCCTCCTTCTTATAAAAAGTGGGAGTGAGGATGTGGGCCAATGGATGTTGAATGGGGGAGAAAATGGAGATTTAATGGTGTAGAACTTGGAGAAACCATTCAGAAGAGTGGGGAAGAAGAAGAAGGCGTGACTGTTATGCGATGAATGTGATCAGTATGCCTGGTAACATACCGGTGCTGAAGTATTTATACCGATGCCATGTTCTGAGAAGCAGCTGCGTGAAGCTACTCTGTTTAATTTATTTTTATATGTCAAGAGCGAAGTAAGAAAATTTTGTTTAAGTATAGAGCACCCATGTTAAAATTGGTTCTGTTTTGCTAAAAATAACTGGTGCTGATTGTGTATAAAGCAGCTTTATGAGGTAGCTTTGTTTTTTTTCACCCGAGAGCAAATTTATAAAAAAAAATCTAAGTATTGAGCACCGGTACAAAAACCAGTGTTGGTTTATGAAAATCGGTGCCGATAATAAAATAAAGCAGATGCTTGGAGCTACTTAATCCGATATGGGTTATAATTCAAGCACCGATTTTGACTACCGGTGCCTACGACTCCAAAACAAGTGCCTATCCAATTAATGTTGGGCTGAAAACTCTTTAGCCCAATCAGTATTGGGCAGGAAATAACATTTTCGTTACAACACAGGTAAAAAAACTAATGTCAAATCAAAGGTCAAGTGCTAGTAGAATAGAATGTCACGTTTTAATAGAATTTGGTAAAGTGCTAGTACATGCCCTAGAATATCTACTCTAGATCACTTAGAGATTAGGAAGTCTAAACGAAAAGTTTTGTTGGTGAGTTTTTTCCACCAAATATCCAACATTTTTTTTGATTCGGTCGTGAAATTGACATTAGGGTCACATAATGTATGATTTCATCTAATCACAATTGAATTTGGACCTCTGAGTGGAGTTTTTGCTTCTTTCAGCTAGGTCCCTCCAAGAATCTTGGAATTGGAAAAACTCGAAATTGGTAATTCAATATGACAATTGAATATTGTATGATCATAACTACGCGATTATGACTTGATTGGGTAAATGGAACACCCAGAAAACTAATCATAGAAAACAAGTGCAATATTTCCAGAAATTGCAGTGTTGCCCAAAACTAAGTTTCACCTTAACCATTGATTTGAAGCTATTCATTCTTGTTATTATATCCTAAATAAATGAATTCTAAATAATAGAAATTTTGATACTATAAATTTAAAAGCAGTAGTACATGTCCTAGTTAAATTGTTAAAAAATGTTTAGAATTATTAACGGAAAATCATATTTCTTTACCACCATAATTTCAATTTAAAAGCAAAAAAACACAACCCAACATTTTTCAAAAAACATTAGATTAATGATAAATAATTTTGTAGAATGATAAGACGAAGCCCCTGTCGATTTGCCTATTGAATTGTAACAAAAAAAAGTTAGCACCTATATGAAGCTCGTAAACCGGTGCTAGTGCTTGAGAAAACAGCTACTTCTGGCTGCGTATTGACGACTTTTTATGATTTATTTCGAACCCGAGAACAATCAAACGAAATATATTCAAAGTACACAACACTAACAGAACTGGTGCTCAGGCTTATTACCGGTGCCAATGATGCATTAGTGCAACTGCTTAAGGCTGCCTTGATTTATTTTTCCGAGCTTTTTCCAACTGGAAAGCAAAGAGAAAATAATTTTCCCAAGTACACAGCACTGGTATAATAATCATTGTTGGTTTGTACATTAGTGTTGCTCGTTATTGGAGAAGCAACTGCTTATGGCTGCCTTGAATTATTTTTGGATATCATTTTCCTAGCCTGAGAGCAAAGTTAAATAATTGTTTCTAAGTACGCAACACCGACATTAAAAATGGTGATGATTTTCACAAAAACGGTGCCCATTTTCAGAAAAGCAACTGATTCTAGCTGCGTTAAATTATTATTTTAAAATCATTTCCCAATCCCGAGAGCAAAGTCAAATAAAATTTTCTAAGTCAACAACACTAGTCTACATGCCAGTTTTGTCTTCACAAAAACCAGTGACTTACATGAAACAGAGCACATGCTCTGTTTTTCAGCACCGATTTTTTCTCACCAAACCGGTACTAGGTTTCATTTAAATTTAACAAATAAAAATTTCTAACGAGTTGACAAATCAGGAACGAGCAACAATACACCACGAACAAGGTAAATATATACACGTATTTTAATATCGTTGTGCCGAATAGATAGCACACACGGGAGGACACATAATTACAATGATAATTACATTTATGGTCATAAGATGGACCTATCTTTTCCTTTTCAAGACAACATCACCCCCACAAGTTGATTTGCTCTCATCAACCCATAATTCATCGCCATGTAACCTTCTACCTACTAAACCTCCACCCACATCCTCTAAGCTTGGAAATACATATGGGAACTCAGGACCTTCTACTCAGATGAGCCAATCAATCTCCTCTTCGAAGTAGAACTTATTCCCATGTAGGACGACATGCCACTTCTCATTACTAGGATCCCGGACATAAAAAACCAATCGTGCCTGGGCAGATAAGATGAACTTGGCATCCTCGAACCCAACTCGGTTAAGGTCCACCAGTGTAAAACCGACAGGTTTCTCCGTACGAACGCCGACTCCATTATCAACCCACCTGCACTTGAAAACCACAAATTTGAACTGAACACAGTCCAAGTCCAAAATTTCCCCAATCATCACGTAAAATGCCATCACTGCCACAATATGATTTTTTACTTTCTTGCAGGACTGTCACATCAATTCAGATTCAATATAAACTCCAATGTAAAGCATCGTGCTCTTGTTGTCCTTTTCATCCGTTGCAAAACTAAATCCATTAATGTTATACCCTAGGTAACTTCTGACAATGCAGTTCATTATTCTTGCAAAGGCACGAAGTTTACTAGGCATGCCCTCCGCATTACAACGATTATAAAACCAATTCACAAATGTGGATGGATGCTCTAGTTGTATAGTGTTCGAAGGCTAGTTCGGATACAATGCTTGCAAATAAGACATGTGCTCATCAACATAGATTGCTGTCTCACTACTATTATGTAAAGCGTCAAGGTGAACTGTCATCAACTCAACATAGAAGGGTATATGAAGTGTACCTTTCGAACGTGCAACCCCATTCTTCCTAAAAAATTGTGCTTGTTATGGTAATCCAATTGATTTCTTAACGACTAAGTTCGTAGTACAGTATTCAATGATCTCCTCGGTTACGTACCTTTTCACGATGCCCGTATTCGGTCGTCTACGATTGTGAACATAACCTTTGAAAACACCCATGTGCCGCTCAAAAGGGTACATCCAATGCATGCCAACCGAATCGCATAGAAAAATTTCCCTGACCAAATGAAAGACTAGATGAACCATGATGTCAAAGAAGGATAGAGGATAGTACATTTCCAACTGACATAACACTAAAACCCCCTCCCGCTCCAATACATCAAGCGCTTCCCTACTTATATTTTTTAGACATGTGGAGTTGAAGAAGAAACACAGTCTCATAACGCTGAATCGCACATCCTCCTCCATAACACCACGGATGACAACGGACAATGATTGTTGCATGAGAATGTGACAATCACGGGATTTCAAGGAATTCATACGCAAATCATCATTCACAAAGCGACTAACATTAGAAGAGTATCCAGATGGTATCTTGACCCCTTGGATACACTCGCAAACTGATATTCTCTCTTCCACCGACAGATTGTACGGGGCAAGGGGGGAGGTTAGTTCGCTTCCCTCGCACCTTCGAGGTTAGGTCGGACCGAATTTCAATCTCCAATAAATCCTTTAGCGCATTCAAGCTATCCTTCATCTTCCCTGGAATGTCAAGTAAGGTACTAATCAAACTCTCTCACACATTCTTCTCAATGTGCATTACATCTAAGCAATGCCGAACCTCCAAATGCTCCCAGTAAGGTAAATCAAAGAAATTGACCTCTTCTTCCACGGTCCATCAGGCCCTGTACCAACCTTCTTCACCTTCTTCCTTAGAACAACATTCAATTTCTTCACCTTGTTGTGTATGACAACCCCTTCAATGGTCTTGGTGCCTTAGTCACCTCCTTCCCACCAACAAACTGAAATGCATCCTCACGCAACTTGTACCTCATTGGGAGAATTTCCGGTGACCCAAGTACACAATCTTGCGGCCATTCTTCAGCTATTGGTAATTTGTTGACTCTTCGCACACTGGATATGTCTTGTGCCCCTTCACCACATAACCCAAAATATTTCCATATGCTGGAAAATCATTTATGGTACAAAAAAGTATTACCTTCAGATTGAACACTGATCCCCTCAAACAATAAAACACATTGACACCTTCGGACCATAGAACCTTCAAATCATCTATTATAGGTGACACGTACGTGTCGATGTCATTTCCGGGATTTTTTGGCCTAGAAATCAACAAAGGCATCAACACATATTTCCTCCTCTTACACAAATACAGTGGAACGATGTATATGGTCAGCATTATAGGCCACGAACTGTACCTAGATAACATGTTACCGAATGGGTTCATTCCATCAGTAAACAAAACCATCCGCAAGTTCCTTGGCTCACTTGTAAAGTCTGGATACCGCTTATCAAATCTCTTCCATTGATCGGCATCAGCTGGATGACAGATCACTTCATCCTGAGGAGAACCCATTCCCATGTACCACGTCATGTTTTTTGCATCATCGACATTCTTGAAAAACCTCTTCATCCGGGAAATAATTGGAAGACACTACATGCATTTCACAGGAACACGTTTCCTAAACTTTGTGACAACTTCTCCATCGACAACCAAATTCCTTCTTTACTTGTAGCGTGACACATGGCATACGGGGCATGCCACCTCCTTCTCCAATTCACCCCTGTACAAAACACAATCGTTCAGACAAGCGTGTATTTTTGTATACTCCTATCCCATCGAACAAAGAATCCTCTTCGCTTGGTAGATGTTGTCCGGTATCCCGTACCGGCGGAAAACTTCTCATTCAAGAAAGTTAGCAACTTGTTCATTCTAGTGTCACTCCATGTACCAAAACCTTCCATATTAAACAATTTCATCAAACATGACATCACCATATCCCTCTTATTGCAACTGGGATACAACGGCCTATCCTTCTCACCTAAGAAATTTGACAAAACCTCAGGCCTGCCCTTAAAATCATCGACAACCTCCTCATGCATGTCAACTAAATTTAACTCTCCAAAAAATTCACCTCTACTAACTACAACCACCTCCGGCGGTGCCTTCTCACCATGAAGCGTCCAAACCAAATAATCATTTTCAAACTCTCTCCTAACCAAGTGAAGTTTCATGATGTATCTATCACCAACAAGGTTACAATTCTTGCAATCACAATAGGGACATAAACACTCGCTTCTCACGTCCAAATGCGTGCTTTGAAAATTAATCCACGAAATCAATATATTATTTGCTCAATCAACTAATGTCGCAATACACATTCTTACGCCTCTCTATTGCACATTCCATATCTACAAATTAACGAATGTAGGACAATTATAGTTCAACACAATGACAATGATTAGGCAAGTTTCTAAACATTCAAAATTAATTTAGCAAACCTCACGTACAAATCAGACCACAACATTTAAAACTTACCCAACATTTTCACATTCCTAAACAATGTATTAATGGCATCAAGAAATCTAGAAAAAAAATCACATTTCTTTCATGAATGCAAGTATTATGAACATGATCAAACACACAAATATATGCATACAAATTATTTCTAACATATTACATCAACATGCCAAACATTTTAAAATCAAACCTTTGTGGGTTTTCATTGGAGCATTTAATGTCAAAAACCTCCCAAAACACCATTAATGACCTTCTCTCCCCAAAATCCCACTTTTTACCCGTCAATGAATATTGGTAGGTAAGAATTAAATGCTCTTCCAGCACCGGTATATTGCCTGCATATCGGTGATAGAATGTTTCCCCCAAAAAATTACCCAACAAAGTGACTATTTCGTCAATTTAAGCACTCGTTTCTTTTTAAAAAAACAAAACTAGTGCTAAAGATTTTCATCCAACCCCGCTATGGGCCTCGTATTGCAGGCACTGGTACAATGAAATCCGGTGCTATAATTTTACTTAGGCACCGACTCACTACTTCGTACCGGTGCTATTATTTTTCCTCCATTTTTTGGCGCCAAAGACACTATTGCGCAGCTGGAAACCATCCCATCACTGATACCTTGCACACCCTTAGTCGGTACCGGTGCTAGTTCTTATGTTTGGCACCGATTTGGGCACCAGTTGCCAAATTCTTGTGCTAGTAATCATCAACAACACCGGGTATTTTTTCCAAATTTGTCATAATACTAGTGCCTTACATTTTCTCATAATGCAGGGTGAATGGCGGCGAACATTGAAGAAGCGATGGATCGTCGTAAAGATCTGATACGGTGACTCTTGCGTCCGATGTCAAAATCAGGCGAGGTCGGTGTTGTTTGAACTGTTACGACGAGTAGAACATTACAAACCACTTGGAAGTGATGCAGGGTTCTTTTTGGCCATTTGAGACCTCAAAACGACAATTTACTGTTTTTTAGTGTTTTCCGATTTTTTTTGGAATTATTTCCATTTTTTTAAATCCAGGGTTTCATTATATCATTTAAAGACCTCTTGTATTATTCCTATATTTTTCTTTCAATATAATATTTTTCTCTCTGGTGGATTGCGGAACCAAAACTTAGAGTTTGTGTTTGCTGCACTTGCAGATATGTTTTGATATTCTGACTCCGTCAACTCAGCATCGGTTCGGGTGCCCCAACAATGTTCCAGTGCTTAAGTACCTGTTTTCTATTAGTTACACGTCAAATTCATAAGATTCCAGATAAAAATAGTTGACAAATGTATGACTCGCTGTACGCACAATGCACACAGTCATCCTTAAGCTAAATCATTATTAAAAATTTTGTAATATCATTTACATGTTTGTTAGATAAAGTTTTTCGGTTAATTTCCTGGTCTAATGAAGTTGTAATATATGTGCGGTCAAATCAATAATCCGAACATTGCGTGCAATGGCGGTGCAAGGTCTGTGCCATATGCTGTTTCACCGGAGATGGCTTTCTTCTGCTTTGAAACAATTGCTAAAACTACCAATCACTACTGGAAAATAAAGAGGTAAAACAACAATTTATCTTGAAAGAAACAATCAATCTCTTGAATTGAACCAAATATATTACCAAAGTAACTAAACGTTTTATTAAGGGAATGGCTGATTAAAATGGTAGTCATTGTGAAGTAATCATATTAGTATTCATATAAACACGCATATCTTTCTGGATTCAATTAATAATCTATAAAATCTTCCTAGATAGTTTTGGATCATGTGTTGGACAGGATTGTCCTTATATATAAAACTACAATATCTTATTTTTAAAGCAGTGCAGATTAGGTTCTGTTTTTACCCTAAAAATAACTTTCGATTTTAAACTAAACTGTTTTTTATCACTTTACCAAACAGCTAAAAGTGTAGTTTTATAATTAAATCAACATATAATTTCCTCCAAAAACACCCTTTACATCATGGATCAATACAAATATATGTTACACTAACACAAGGTGAAAATTAGATTTATTGTATGTTACCTTGATATTGCCAGCTTCTTTAATGGCTTGAACAAGCTTGAGCTGCAACAAGATGTCGTGGCTACGAAAGTGCACTCCAGACGTGGTTCTTCTTTTCCTCCGGCATCACATGAGCGTCCTGGAGATAGTCGTCAATGTCCAGTTCCAGAGAAATGAACGAAGAAAACCAACGAAACTAATCGTTTGTTCAGTGAAGAGGGAATTTAGATGGCCGGAATCAAACACTCTCTCCATCCCATAAAAATGACATCATTTTTTTATGATTTGAAAATTACTGCTAAGAACTTGTTAAATTCTCACAATATCATCTTTAACTTTAGAAACTTTTAGAGTATGGTCAACTAATATTTCAAAATATCTCCATTTTTACATAATCAGCTATTTTCTAATTAGATTACGTAAAAGAACGAATCAAAAGCAATTTCAATTTTTTCCCAGAACGATGGGGTTTATTATTCATTTTAAGAAAAGGAGGTGAAGATGCACGCTTCATGCACACAAGCAGTCGCACGCGTGTAAGCAAGCACGCATGCAGTGCACGTTAATTGAAACATCTTTCTAACGTAATACTAAGATCTCTGAAATCATCGACTGCTTAGTTCTAAGGATGATTTAGAGTGGTGAAATATTAAGATCTTAATTGGCGTACTGCTTAATTTTGAGGATGATTTAGACCGGTGAATCTCATAAATTGATTCAGGCGAAACATCTCATTTCTATTGTAAAGGACTTCTCTTCGTTTCAAAGCCATAGCTTCCCTCCCACTTTCTATTTTAATATATTTTATGGTGAATTTTTTTTACTTTGGCACATTCCAATTATGATAAGATTTAAGGTATTCCAAATCATTCATTTAACTTTTTCTTCCTTCAATTTAATTAAATACTCACGCAATTAGTATCTTCTTAATTCTTGTACAACAAAATGACGTGTCATAAATAATTGAACGGAGGGAGTAAGTGCATGATTTCCTTGCGTTTGAGCTTTTAAAACTCTGTATTGTATCCAAATGATTATTGTATAAACTTTTGTGCAAGAAATCTGCACCCACGTGTGCACACACAAATATGCATAATTTTATTTTTGAATAATAAAAAGAAAAGATTAGCTATTCTCGTTATCACACTTCGGCAAACTAACTTGCATAAAGAACACTAGCCATTATTCAAGGGATAAATATGTGCAATATGCATGCCTGAATTTATAAATGTTTGGTTATGCTCCTTTATTCTATATATGTTGTATGTTTGCTTCTTTATTTAATTAATTTACCTGTGATTGGATTCATCTTCTTCGGACACCTAAAGTCACAGATAATTCTCTTTTCGTAGCATTTTGAAGTTTTAGTGCGACCTCTGGACAAGCATAAATTTACGCATATGGTGGGTGTTCAAGTGAAATTTATTCAGATTAATTTTGTCTGAAAAAAAACTAAAAGATATACGCACATCCGATGCACGAGTTCATATGATGTCCTCCATCTGTATGCGTTCTTTTATTTTCATATTCAAACACGTTTTGTTACATATTCAACTTAGAATGAACAATATTTATATTTAAAAAAATCGGTGTTTAAATAAAAAGGTACTACTATTATTAAATTTAAAAATACACAGTAAGTTAAAATCCAGTGTTAAAAATCCATTGTTTAACGTAGAAACATCAATCTAAAGTTCATAATTAATGGATATCATAACCCATTAATTACTCGCCCGACCCCATATTATTTTATCCTATTTTCCCTCATAGCCCTAGGGTCATTCCCATCACACAAAAGGCCATTATTTGCCGGCCATTTCGATCAGCCGTTGCGACATCGGTACAGATATTGGAAGCGGAGTCGAAACTTTGCACGATGACGGTTAAACACTTGCGCTAAATAAAGATATTAACATTTAGAAATTGAATCAGTTGACTTTCAAAAGTCAAAATAAATTTGACGGGACGGAGGTAGTATCTTCAAAGGCAAAATTTTGGGAAAACCCGTATTTCCATAGGCATATGGAAAGACGGGTTGGATTGGAATTATAAAAGGTAAAAGGTTTTAGTTGCAATATTAAAAATTTATTATGCAACATGTAGCAGTGATAAGTTTATGACCCGATTAATACAACCCAAAAATTTTATTTTGATTTCTTCAAATTTGCAGTTTAATTTTTTGTCTTTCCATAACTTATGAAATTACCGTCTTTCAAGAGACGGACTCATATTTATATATGACAATACTAAAAGATAATAATAATAGGAGTCCGTCTCTTGTGAGACTGTCTCATGGTGAGACCAAGGACTGGAGAGAAAATAGGGAAATGGAAAATCAAATTCGGGAGCTAATTTTGAAATATTTATGGCTCGGGGTATGTAGTATAATAAGTAATGAAACGCATGGACTAGTAAGTAATTTCATAAAATAGAACACATGCTTCGTCTCCCTCCTTTTTCCGCCAAACCCTAGGTCCTCCTCCTCCTCCTCCCCCTTCAATCGAACTCCCCCCGTCGTCAAGTTCCTTCTTCCCTCGTCCGCCGAATTCTGCCATAGATGTCACCTTGGAGCTTCTCCTTTGTCTCCTTCGCGTCCTCAATGTGGAGAAGAACTCCCTGTTTAGAATTACAATGTGAAGGATGGAGAACTCGCGAGCCAGTATTGTTAAATTATGATTTGCTTAAGAGCGAGAATAAATTGGCATCAAATCCGTGGTTCTCTATTGTCATTGAGATTCCTGTTTTGGGTTAAACTTTGTTTTATTAGAAACCTGTGTAACATTGTAGAAATGTACTGTTGTGGGAAGGTATTATATCTGTTTAGTTGCAGTGTGAAAAGTTACAAAATTTGTTTTTGTTTGATTCCTCTATTTTGAGTGATGACGAGAGTCTGCATTGCATGATTTTTGTTTATTGTTGTTGAGGGGTTTTTGGTCCTCCTTAATTCATGGTGTTGCTTGTTGCATTTTGTTCCTTTGTCCTGAGAATGTTGTTGAACTTCACTCTTGCGTGGGAGAGAGTATGCGCTTGTTGCAGGAGTTGTTTTCTTGTTGAGAGGTGATCATCCCAATGTGGAAATTTTCCACGCTGTAGTTGCAACAATTTGGCTCTCGTTGTAAAGAATATCTAAAGAAGTTGGACTTGTTAAACCTGCAAAAAAACAAGTTGTGAGTAACACCCATTTTAGTCATATGTGGTGGAAATAGAAGAATGATTTTCATGACAGCACCTGTTGATCGGTTCCTTCTCTCAAAGATGAATTATTTGAGAGTGATGCGGAACCATTCCTACAAAGGCAGCAAGATTGAAATGGTTCCAAGGGAATTTACTTGGATTGCATATGCCCTTACCACAACAGTTGCTGAATAAAAGCCATTTTGGAAGGATTTAAGGCGTCGTCCTGTCGTTATGCTAGGCCAAGCAATTGTCGTCGCCATCCTCGCGACGGATCTGGTTCAACCGCGATGGCACCAGACGATTTCACTTCCCGGCGATTCATGGTGCTCCATAAGGATTTCATCAATCCCAGACGAAGCTAGTTGCAGAACGGCATTTTCACGGGATTTCGACAATCGCGCCAGAGAAGAAGGACGTTTTTGCTCAAATTTGTAGCGCCGGAAAAGGTAATTTTGCCGGTTTAGCCTGTTTTCGCCGAAAAATGAGTGAAGTGGATGCTATTCCGGGTCAATCAGATTATTTGGACATTTATCTTGTGTTGGGCGTGTTTCCTAAAACTTCACAGCTGAATAATAATTCATCCTATTTAAATATTTAAACATCAAAGCTAAAAATTAATTCTAAAAATAAACTAATTTAAAATAAATAAACATCACGTAAAACAACTAAAAAATACACAACAAATTTTGAATAATTAAACCTTGAATAAATATAATCCAAATCAAATGAAAAAAATAATTTAAAAAGCAATATTAAAATTTAAAAGATCAATTCAAACATCAAGAATATATCAAATAAAATATAATATTCAAAATAAAAATATCAATATCAATTTTTAAAAATGACTTGCTAAAAAGTTAACACATCAATCAAAAAGAAAATATAAGTTAAAAGTTCAAAATTTAGATGGTAAAATATCTCAAACTAGTGTTGAAAATTTACATTCCACTGTTGAATTTAAAATAAAAAAACTATTTTGACGTTCCACTTCCATCAACTGATGTTATTATTATTTTTAGATGATAATTTACAGATATAAGATGATACTTATCACTTTATGTATATTACGGATGAACAAGACATAAAACATGAAACATTGATAACTCCAAATCGAATTAATTAAATGAATCGTCATTGGCACGACAAAAAACATATAAAATTAGCATATAAAAATGGAAACCTTTAATGTAAGTTTTACGTCATCCTGTGAAAATGTCAATCGCCATAACTATCGAACCATTAAATATCATTCAGTACAAAAGAGTTCAAATTCCCCAAAAAATCGCTAACATAAAAATCCAAATCAACCTAAAACATCAAAAAAAATCCAGTGTCTTGGCTCTAATATAAACCAACATTTATAAAACATCATCTTAAACAATAGATTCCAAACAATCAAATTCCATTTTCCCCTGGCTTGCTTTCCTTCATTGTTTGCTTATCCACGGACTTGTCTTCTCTCCTGCAGATTTCGAAGAGGATGACTCTTCAACTCCATCAACACAATGATCAAAGGTCGATTATAGGTCATCTGTTCAAGGGAACACCTTTGGGAGCATGATTCCTTATAGCATTTTTTAATATCTCATCAATGACATCGTAGAGCTTTGACTCAGAAATTATTCCTGTGAAATAATATAAAACATCACATACAATAATTAAAACATCAATATCTGAAATTAAAACATCACAATAGTACATATAACATCACTGACAACTATATTGAGAAACATCAAATTCAGTATTTAAAACATCAGTATCAAAATTTAAAACATTCACAGTACACACTAAAATATCAAAAGAGCAAAGTTGAACATCAATTGCATACTTAAATATGAAAACACCACAAGCATCAAACACTGAAATTATAATATTACACCAATACACAAAAAATACTTAGAGTTTAAACATGAAAGATCAAAGATAAAATTGGAAACATCAACAAAAGTATCTAAAACATCACAGTTAAAAAAAGAAAACTTACAGTTCCTACTTCATTCTCGATTGCAGCAACAGTGGGCAAGTATTCTTAGACATATAAAAATTGCAACACAAAAATTAGTACAAATCGTAACAAAACCCTAAGATATCACACACAATCAAAACTGCACATCAATTGCACACTTAAGCATGAAAATACAACAAGTATCAAACGTGAAATTAAAACATCACATACAGTAATAAAAAACATCAATATTTGAAATTAAAACATCACAATAGCATACATAACATGACTGACAACTACATTATGAAACATCAAATACAGTATTTAAAACATTAACCACAGTATCTAAAACATCACATCTGAAAAATAACAAAATTTACAAATCCTCCTTCCTTCTCGATTGCACCAACAGTGGGCAAGCGTTCTTAGACATCTAAGAAACAACAACAACAACACAAAAGTTAACACAATTCGTAACAAAACCCTAAGATATCACACA
>JAULKM010156173.1:0-33302 GCA_032355605.1 Rubia tinctorum
CCAATATTGTTTCTTATGAGGGACCAACCAGTGCATTTGAATGCATTTGATGGCTTTTCATATAAGGGATAAACTAGAGCATTTGCCGGCATTTAATTTCAATCACCCGATATTGATTTTAATGAGGGATTCAAAAGTGCATTCGCAGGCATGCTATTTCAGTCGGCCAAAATGTTTTTTGAGGGATTAACTTGTGTTTTATGAGGCAGCCCATTCAAAAACCTAATATGGTTTCTTAAGAAGAACCAACTAGTGTATTTGAAGGTATCCCATTTAAGTCATCTTATGGCGTTTCTTATGAGGGATCAGCTAGTATATTTTTAGGTATTCCATTTAAGTCACCCAATATTGTTTCTTATGAGGGATCAACCAGTGCATTTGAAGGCATCACATTTATGTCATCTGATGGCTTTTCTTACGAGGGATGAACTAGTGCATTTGCCGGTATTATATTTCAATCACATTTTATCGTTTCTTATGAGGTATCCACAAGTACATTTTCTGGCATCCCATTTTAGTCAATTATATATTTCCATGAGGGATCAACCCGTGTATTTGTAGGCATCCCATTTCGAACACCCAATATTGTTTCTCATGAGAGACCAACCAGTGCCTTTGAAAGAATCTGAGGGCTTTTCATATAAGGGATAAACTAGGGTTTTGGCCGGCATTTAATTTCAATCACCTGATATCACTTTTAATGAGGGATCAACCAGTGCATTCGCATGCATACCATTTCAGTCGCCAAAATTTTTTGTAGAGGGATTAAGTAGTGTTTTAGGAGGCAATCCATTTCAATAACCTAACATGGTTTCTTATGAAGAGCCAATTAGTGTATCTGAAGGTATCCCATTTCAATCATCTGATGGCGATTCTTATGAGGGATCAACTAGTGTATTTTTAGGTATCCCATTTAAGTTATCCAATATTGTTTCTTATAAGGGACCAATTAGTGCATTTGAAGGCATCACATTTATGTCATATTATGGCTTTTATTATGAGGGATGAACTAGTGCATTTCCCGATATTCTATTTCAATCACATTATATAATTTCTTATAAGGTATCCACCAGTATATTTGCCGGTATCCCATTTTAGTCAACTTATATGTTTTCTATGAGGGATCAACCCGTGTATTTGTAGGCATCCCATTTTGAACACCCAATATTGTTTCTTATGAGAGACTAACCAGTGCATTTGAAAGCATCGTATGGCTCTTCATATAGGGGATAAACTAGTGCATTTTCCGACATTTAATTTCAATCACCTGATATTTCTTTTAAGGAGGGACACACAAGTGCATTCGTATGGATGTAATATCAGTTGGCCGAAAAAAAAATTTTGAGGGATTAACTAGTTTTTTCGAGGCATCCCATTTCAATAACCTAATTGGTTTCTTATGAAGAACTGACTAGTGTATTTAAAGGTATCCCATTTAAGTCATCTAATAGCGTTTCTTATGAGGGATCAACTAGTGTATTTTTAGGTATCCCATTTAATTCAATCAATATTGTTTCTTATGAGGGACCAACCAGAGCATTTGAAGGCATCACATTTATGTCATCTGATGGCATTTTTTATGAGGGATGAACTAGTGCATTTTCCAGTATCCCATTTCAATCACATTATATTGTTTCTTATGAGGTATCCACCAGTACATTTTTCGGCATCCCATTTCAGTCATCTTATATGTTTCCTATGATGGATCAACTAGTGTATTCGTAGGAAACCCATTTCGAACAACAAATATTGTTTCTTATCAGGGACCAACCAGTGCATTTGAAGGCATCTGATGGATTTTCATATAAAGGATAAACAAGAGAATTTTTCTGCATTTAATTTCTATCATCTGATTTCACTTTTAATGAGGGATACACAAGTGCATTCGCAGCGATGCTATTTCAATCGGCCGAAATGTTTTTTTTGAGGGATTAACTAGTATTTTAGGAGGCATCCCATTTCAATAACCTAATATGCTTTCTTATGAAGAACCAACTAGTGTATTTGAAGGTATCCCATTTAAGTCATATGATTGCGTTTGTTATGAGGGATCAACTAGTGTATTTTTAGGTATCCCATTTGAGTCACCCAATATTGTTTCATATGAGGGACCAACTGGGGCATTTGAAGGCATCACATTTATGTCCTTAGATTTATTTTCTTATGAGGGATGAACTAGTGCATTTACCCGTATTATATTTCAATCACATTATATCATTTCTCATGAGGTATCCACCAGTACATTTGCCGACATCCCATTTCAGTCATCTTATATGTTTCCTATGATGGATCAACCTGTGTTATTGTAGGCAATCCATTTTGAACAACCAATATTGTTTCTTATCAGGAACCAACTAGTGTATTTGAAGGCATCAGCTGGCTTTATTTTAAGTCATAAACTAGTGCATTTGCCGGCATTTAATTTCAATCACTTGATATCACTTTTAATATCGGATCCTCCAGTGCATTCGCAGGAATGCTATTTCAGTCGCCCGAAATGTTTTTTTGGAGGGATTAACTAGTGTTTTAGGAGGCATCCCATTTCAATAACCTAATATGGTTTCTTATGAAGAAGCAACTAGTGTATTTGAAGTTATCCCATTTAAGTCATCTGATGGCGTTTCTTATGAGGGATAGACTAGTGTATTTTCAAGTATCCCATTTATGTCACCCAATATTGTTTCTTATGAGTAACCAACTAGAGCATTTGAAGGCAACACATTCATGTCATCTGATGGTTTTTCTTATGAGGGATGAACTAGTTCATTTGCTGGTATTCTATTTCAATCAGATTTTATCGTATCTCATGAGGTATCCACCAGTACATTTGCAGGCATCCCATTTCAGTCATCTTATATGTTTCCTATGAGGAATCAACCCGAGTATTTCTAGGCATCCCATTTCAAAAATCCAAGGTTGTTTCTTATGAGGGACGAACCAGTGCATTTGAAGGCATCTGATGGCTATTCATATAAGGGATAAACTAGGGCATTTGCCGGCATTTAATTTCAATCACCTGATATCTCTTTTAATGAGGGATCCACCAGTGCATTCGCATGCATGCTATTTCAGTCGACCAGAATGTTTTTTTAGGGATTCACTAGTGTTTTAGGAGGCATCCCATTTCAATAACCTAATATGGTTTCTTATGAAAAACCAACTAGTGTATTTGAAAGTATCTCATTTAAGTCATCTTATGGCATTTCTTATGAGGGATCAAATAGTGTATTTTTAGGTATCCCATTTAAGTCACCCAATATTGTTTTTTATGAGTGACCAACCAGGGCACCTCAAGGCAGCACATATATTTTATCTGATGGCTTTTCTTGTGAAGGATGAACTAGTGCATTTGCTGGTATTCTATTTATATCACATTATATCATTTTTCATGTGGTATCCACCTGTACATTTAGCGGCATCCCATTTCAATCATCTTATATATTTCCTATGATGGATCAACCCTTGTATTCGAAGGCAACCCATTTCGAACAGCCAATATTCTTTCTTCTTAGGGACCAACCTGTGCATTTGAAGGAATCTGATGGCTTTTCATATAAGGGATAAACTAGGGCATTTGTCGGCATTTAATTTCAATCACCTGATATCGCTTTTAATGAGAGATCCACCAGTGTATTTGCAGACAAGCTATTTCAGTCGACTGTAAAGTTGTTTTTGAGTAATTAACTAGTGTTTTACAAGGAATCCTATCTCAATAACCTAATATGGTTTCTAATGAAAAACCAACTAGTGTATCTGAAGGTATCCCATTTCAGTCATCTGATGGCATTTGTTATGAGGGATCAACTAGTGTATTTTTAGGCATCCCATTTAAGTCATTCAATGTTGTTTCTTATGAGGGACTAACCCGTGCATTTGAAGGCATCACATTTATGTCATATGATGGCTTTTATTATGAGGGATGAACTAGTGCATTTACCGGTATCCAATTTCAATCACATTATATCGTTTCTTATGAGGTATCCACCAGTACATTTATCGGTATCCCATTTAAGTCATCTTATATGTTTCCTATGAGGAATCAACCCAAGTATTTGTAGGCATCCCATTTCGAAAACCCAATGTTGTTTCTTATGAGGGACGAACTAGTCCATTTGAAGGCATCTGATGGCTTTTCATATAATGGATAAACTAAGGTATTTGCCGGAATTTAATTTCAATCACCTGATATAGCTTTTGATGAGGGATCCACCATTGCATTCGCAGGCATGCTATTTCAGTCGACCAGAATGTTTTTTTAGGGATTAACTAGTGTTTAAGGAGGCATCCCATTCCAATAACCTAATGTGGTTTCTTATGAAGAACCAACTAGTGTATTTGAAGGTATCTCATTTAAGTCATAAGATGACGTTTCTTATAAGGGATCAAATAGTGTATTTTTAGGTATCTCATTTAAGTCACCCAATATTGTTTCATATGAGTGACCAACCAGGGAATTTGAAGGTAGCACATTTATTTTATCTTATGGTTTTTCTTATGAGGGATGAACTAGTGCATTTGCGTGTATTTTATTTATATCACATTATATCGTTTCTCATGAGGTATCCACCAGTACATTTGGCGGCATCCCATTTTAGTCATCTTATATATTTCCAAAGAGGGATCAACCCTTGTATTTGAAGGCAACCCATTTCGAACAACCAATATGGTTTCTTGTTGGGGATCACCTGTGCATTTGAAGGAATCTGATGGATTTTCACATAAGGGATAAACAAGGGCATTTCCCAGCATTTAATTTCAATCGCCTGATATCGCTTTTAATGAGAGATCCACCAGTGCATTCACATGCATACTATTTCAGTCGACTGGAATGTTTTTTTTGAGTGATTAACTAGTGTTTTAGTAGGAATCCCATCTCAATAACTTAATATGGTTTCTTATGAAGAACCAACTAGTGTATCTGAAGGTATCCCATTTCAGTCATCTGATGGCGTTTCTTATGAGGGATCAACTAGTGTATTTTTAGGCATCCCATTTAAGTCATCCAATGTTGTTTCTTAGGAGGGACCAACCTGTGCATTTGAAGGCATCACATTTATGTCATATAATGGCTATTATTATGAGGGATGAACTAGTGCATTTGTCGGTAACCAATTTCAATCACATTATATCATTTCTTATAAGGTATCCATCAGTACATTTGCCGGTATCTCATTTCAGTCATCTTATATGTTTCCTATGAAGAATCAACACGAGTATTTGTAGGCATCCCATTTCAAAAACCCAATGTTGTTTCTTATGAGGGACGAACCAGTCCATTTGAAGGCATCTGGTGGCTTTTCATATAAGGGATAAACTAGGGCATTTGCCGGAATTTAATTTCAATCACCTGATATAGCTTTTGATGAGGGATCCACCATTGCATTCGGAGGCATGCTATTTCAGTTGACCAGAATGTTTTTTTTCGGGATTAACTAGTGTTTTAGGAGGCATCCCATTCCAATAACCTAATATGGTTTCTTATGAAAAACTAACTAGTGTATTTGAAGCTATCTAATTTAAGTCATATGATGACGTTTCTTATGAGGGATCAAAGTTTATTTTTAGGTATCCCATTTAAGTCACCCAATATTGTTTCTTATGAGTGACCAACCAGGGCATTTGAAGGCAAAACATTTATTTTATCTGATGGTTTTTCTTATGAGGGATGAACTAGTGCATTTGCGGGTATTCTATTTATATCACATTATATCATTTCTCATGAGGTATCCTCCAGTAGATTTAGCGGTATCCCATTTCAGTCATCTTATATATTTCCTATGAGGGATCAACCCTTGTATTTGAAGGCAACCCATTTCGAACAGACAATATTGTTTCTTGTTAGGGACCACCTGTGCATTTGAAGGAATCTGATGGATTTTCACATAAGGGATAAACAAGGGCATTTCCCAGCATTTAATTTCAATCGCCTGATATCGCTTTTAATGAGAGATCCACCAGTGCATTCACATGCATACTATTTCAGTCGACTGGAATGTTTTTTTTGAGTGATTAACTAGTGTTTTAGTAGGAATCCCATCTCAATAACTTAATATGGTTTCTTATGAAGAACCAACTAGTGTATCTGAAGGTATCCCATTTCAGTCATCTGATGGCGTTTCTTATGAGGGATCAACTAGTGTATTTTTAGGTATCCCATTTAAGTCATCCAATGTTGTTTCTTACGAGGGACCAACCCGTGCATTTGAAGGCATCACATTTATGTCATATGATGGCTTTTATTATGAGGGAGGAACTAGTGCATTTACCGGTATCCTATTTCAATCACATTATATCATTTTTTATGAGGTATCCACCAGTACATTTTCGGGCATCCCATTTCAATTATCTTATGTGTTTCCTATGAGGAATTAACCCATGTACTTGTAGGCATCCAATTTTGAACACCCAATATTGTTTCTTATGAGGGATGATCCAGTATATTTGAAGGCATCTGATGGCTTTTCATTTAAGGGATAAACTAGGGGATTTCCCAGCATTTAATTTCAATCACCTGACATTGCTTTTAATGAGGGATCCACCAGTGCATTCGCAGGCATGCTATTTCAGTCACCCAAAATGTTTTTTTGATGGACTTACTAGTGTTTTAGGAGGCATCCCATATCAATAACCTAATATGGCTTCTTATGAAAAACCAACTGGTGTATTTGAAGGTATCCCATTTCAGTCATCTGATAGCTTTTCTTATGAGGGATCAACTAGTGTATATTTAGGTATCACATTTAAGTCACACAATATTGTTTCTTATAAGGAACCAACCAGTGCATTTGAAGTCATCACATTTATGTCATATGATGGCATTTCTTATGAGGGAGGAACTAGTGTATTTGGTGGTATTATATTTTGATCACATTATATCATTTCTTATGAGGTATCCACTAGTACATTTTCCGGCATCCCATTTCAGTCATCTTATATGTTTCCCATGAGGGATCAAACAGTGTATTTGTCGGAAACTTATTCTGAATAGCCAATATTGTTTCTTATAAGGGACCAAACAGTGCATTTGAAAGCATCAGATGGCTTTTCATATAAGTTATAAACTAGTGCATTTGCCGACATTTAATTTCAATCACCTGATATCGCTTTTAATGAGAAATCCACCAGTGTATTCGCATGCATGCTATTTCAGTTGACCGGAATGTTTTTTTGAGGGATTAACTCGTGTTTTATGAGGCATCCCATTTCAATCACCTAATATGGTTTCTTATGAAGAACAAACTATTGTATTTGAAGGAATCCCATTTAAGTAATCTATTGGCATTTCTTATAAGGGATCAACTAGTGTATTTTTAGGTATCCCATTCAAGTCACCCAATATTGTTTCTTATGAGGAACCAACCAGTGCATTTGAAGGAATCACATTTATGTCATCTAATGGTTTTTCTTATGAGGGATGAACTAGTGCATTTGCCGTATTCTATTTTAATCACATTATATCATTTCTTATGAGGTATCCACAGTACCATTATTGGCATCCTGTTTCAGTCAACTTGTATTTTTCCTATAAGGGATCAACCTGAGTATTTGTAGGCATCCCATTTCGAAAACCCAATATTGTTTCTTATGAGGGACGAACCAGTGCATTTGAAGTCATCTGATGGCTTTTCATATAAGGGATAAACTAGGGCATTTGCCGGAATTTAATTACAATCATCTAATATCGCTTTTAATGAGGGTTCAACCAGTGCATTCGCAGGCATGCCATTTCAGTCGCCCAAAATGTTTTTTGAGGGATTAACTAGTGTTTTAGGAGGCATCCCATTTCAATGACCTAATATGATTTATTATAAAGAATCAGTTAGTGTATTTGAAGGTATCCCATTTAAGTCATCTAATGGCGTTTCTTATGAGGGATCAACTAGTGTATTTTTTGGTGTCCCATTTAAGTCACCCAATATTGTTTGTTATGAGGGACCAACCAAGGCATTTAAAGGCGGCACATTCATTTATGTCATATGATGCCTTTTCTTATGAGGGATGAACAAGTGCATTTTCCGGCATTCTGTTTCAGTCATCTTATATGTTTCCTATGAGGGATCAATCCGTGTATTTGTAGGCAACCCATTTCGAACAGGAAATATTGTTTCTTGTGAGGGACCAACTAGTGCATTTGAAGGCATTTGATGGATTTTCATATAAGGAAAATACTAGGGCATTTTCTGGCATTTAATTTCATTCACCTGGTATCGCTTTTAATGAGGGATCCTCCAATGCAATCGTGGGCATGCTATTTTAGTTGCCCGGAATGTTTTTTTTGAGGGATTAACTCATGGTTTAGTAGGCATCCCATTTCAATAACAAAATATGGTTTCTTATGGACAACTAACTAGTGTATTTAAAGGTATCCCATTTAATTAATCTAATACCGTTTCTTATGAGGGATCAACTAGTGTTTTTTTAGGTATCCCATGTAAGTCACCCAATATTGTTTCTTAGGAGGGACCAACCAGTGCATTTGAAGGCATCACATTTATGTCATCTGATGGCTTTTCTTATGAGGGATGAACTACTCTATTTTCCGGTATTCTATTTCAATCACATTATATCGTCTCTTATGAGGTATCCACCAGTACATTTGTCGGCATTCCATTTCAGTCATCTTATATGTTTCCTATGAGGAATCAACCCATGTATTTATAGGCATCCCATTTTGAACAGCTATTATTGTTTCTTACGAGAGACGAACCAATGCATTTGAAGGCATCTGATGGCTTTTCATTTAAGGGATAAACTAGGGCATTTGCCAGGATTTAATTTCAATCACCTAATATTGCTTTTAATGAGGGATCAACCAATGTAATCACAGGCATGCCATTTCAGTATCCCGAAATGTTTTTTTAGGGATTAACTAGTGTTTTAGGAGGCATTCCATTACAATATTCTAATATGCTTTCTTATGAAGAACCAACTAGTGTACATGAAGGTATCTCATTTCAGTTATCTGATGGCGTTTCTTATGAGGGGTCAACTAGTGTATTTTTAAGCATCCCATTTAGGTCACCCAATATTGTTTCTTAGGAGGGACATCCCCGTGCATTTGAAGGAAACACATTTATGTCCTATGATGGCTTTTTCTTATGAGGGATGGACTAGTTCATTTGTTGGAATCCCATTTCAATCACATTATATAGTTTCTGATGAGGTATCCACCAGTACATTTGCCAGCATCCCATTTTAGTCATCTTATATTTTTCCGATTAGGGATCAACCTGTGTATTAGTAGGCATCCCATTTCAAACACCCAATATTGTTTCTTATGAGGGACCAACCAGTGCATTTGAATGCATTTGATGGCTTTTCATATAAGGGATAAACTAGTGCATTTTCCGGCATTTAATTTCAATCACCTGATATCGCTTTCAATGAGGGATCCACAAATGCATTCGCAGGAATGCTATTTTAGCCGGCCGAATTATTTTTTTTAGGGATTAACTAGTGTTTTAGGAGGCACCCCATTTCAATAACCTAATATGGTTTCTTATGAAGAACCAACTAGTGTATTTAAAGGTATCCCATTTAAGTCATCTGATGGCGTTTCTTATGAGGGATTAACTAGTGTATTTTTAGGTATCCCAATAAAGTCATCCAATATTGTTTCTTATGAGTGACCAACCTGGGCATTTGAAGGCAGCACATTTATGTCATATGATGGCTTTTCTTATAAGGGATGAACTAGTGCATTTGACAGTATTCTATTTCAATCACAATATATCGTTTCTCATGAGGTATCCACAACTACATTTACCGACCTCCCATTTCAGTCATCTTAAATGTTTCCCATGGGTAATAAACCTCCGTATTTGCAGGCATCCCATTGCGAACACCCAATATTGCTTCTTAAGAGGGACCAACCAGTGCATTTGAAGTCATCTAATGGAATTTCATATAAGGGATAAACTAGTGCATTTGCGGGCATTTAATTTCAATCACCTGATATCGCTTTTAATGAGGGATCCACTAGTGCATTCGCTGGCATTCTATTTCAGTCGCCTGAAATATGTTTTTTTAGGGATTAACTAGTGTTTTAGGAGGCATACCATTTCAATAACCTAATATGGTTTCTTATGAAAAACCAACTAGTGAATTTGAAGGTATCCCTTTTAAGTCATCTGATGGCGTTTCTTATGAGGGATCAACTAGTGTATTTTTAGGTATCCCATTTAAGTCACCCAATATTGTTTCTTATGAGGGACCAACCAATGCAATTGAAGGCATCTCATTTATGTCATCTGATGGCTTTTCTTATGAGGGATGAACTAGTGTATTTGCCGGTATTCCATTTCAATCACATTATATCATTTCTTATGAGGTATCCACCAGTACATTTATTGGCATCCCATTTCAGTCATCTTATATGTTTCCTATGATGTATCCACCCGTCTATTTGTAGGTATCCCATTTCGAACACCCAATATTGTTTCTTATGAGGGACGAGCCAGTACAGTTGAAGGCATCTGATGGCTCTTCATATAAGTGATACACTAGGGCTTTTGCCGGAATTTAATTTCAATCACCTAAAATCGCTTTTAATGAGGGATCAACCTGTGTATTCGCAGGCATGCCAATTCAGTTGCCCAAAATGTTTTTTGAGGGATTAACTAGTGTTTTCTGAGGCATTCCATTTCAATAACCTAATATGGTTTCTTATGAAGAACCAACTAGTGTATTTGAAGGTATCCCATTTCAGTCATCTGATGGCGTTTCTTATTAGGGATCAACTAGTGTATTTTTAGGCATACCGTTTAAGTCACCCAATATTGTTTCTTATGAAGGACCAACCCGTGCATTTGAAAGCATCACATTTATGTCACATGATGGCTTTTCTTTTGAGGGATAAACTAGTGCATTTGCTGGTATCCAATTTCAATCACATTATATCATTTCTTATTAGGTATCAACCAGTACATTTACCGGCATCCGATTTAAGTCATCTTATATGTTTCCTATTATGGATCTACCCATGTATTTGTAGGCATCCCATTTCGAACACCCAATATCATTTCTTATAAGGGACCAACCAGTGCATTTGAAGGCATCTGATAGCTTTTCATTTAGGGGGTAAACTAGTGAAATTACCAGCATTTAATTTCAGTAACCTTATATAGCTTTTAATGAGGGATCCACCAGTGCATTCGTAGGCATGGCATTTCAGGCGCCCATAATGTTTTTCTGGAGGGATTAACTAGTGTTTTAGGAGGCAACCCATTTCAATAACCTAATATGGGTTCTTATGAAGAACCAACTAGTGTATTCGAAGGTATCCCATTTCACTCCTCTGATGGCATTTCTTATGAGGGGTCAACTAGTGTATTTTTAGGCATCCCATTACAGTCACCAAATATATTTTCTTATGGGGGACCAACCCGTGAATTTGAAGGCATTACATTTATGTCATATGATGGTTTTTCTTATGAGGGATGAATTAGTGCATTTTCCGGTATCCCATTTCAATCACATTATATCGTTTCTTATGAGGTATCCACCAGTACATTTTTCGGCATCCCATTTCAGTCATCTTATATGTTTCCTATGAGGGATCAACCTGTGTATTTGTAGGCATCCCAATTCGAACACCCAATATTGATTCTTTTGAGGGACCAACCAGTGCATTTGAAAGCATCTGATGATTTTTCATATAAGGTCTTAAATAATGCTTTTGCCGACATTTAATTTCAATCACCTGATATCGCTTTTAATGAGGGATCCACCAGTGAATTCGTAGGGATGCTATATCAGTAGCCTGAAAAAAAATTTTGAGGGATTAACTAGTGTTTTAGAAGGCATCCCATTACAATAACCTAATACAGTTTCTTATGAAGAACCAACTAATGTATTTGAAGGCATCCCATTTAAATCATCTGATGGTGTTTCTTATGAGGTATCAACTAGTGTGTTTTTGGGCATCTCATTTAAGTCACCCAATATTGTTTTTTATGGGGAACCAACCAGTCCATTTGAAGGCATCACATTTATGTCATCTGATGGCTTTCCTTATAAGGGATGAACTAGTGCATTTGCTGGTATTCTATTTCAATTATATTATGTCGTTTCTTATGAGGTATCCACCAGAACATTTGCCGGCATCCTATTTCACTCATCTTATATAATTCCTGTGAGGGATCGACCCGTGTAATTGTAGGCATCCCATTTCGAACACCCAATATTGTTTCTTATGAGGGACCAGCCGGTGCATTTGAAGGCATCTAATGGCTTTTCATACAAGGGATAAACTAGTGCATTTTCCAGCATTTAATTTCAATCATCTCATATCGCTTTTAATAAGGGATCCACCAGTGCATTTGTAGGCACGCTATTTCAGTCGCCCGAAATGTTTTTTTGTGGGATTAACTAGTGTTTAATGAGGCATTCCATTTCAATAACCTAATATGGTTTCTTAGGAAGAACCAACTAGTGTATTTTAAGGCATCCCATTTCAGTCATCTGATGGCGTTTCTTATGAGGGATCAACTAGTGCATATTTTGTTATCCAATTGCAGTAACCCAATATTGTTTCTTATAAAGGACGAACTAATGCATTTGAAGGTATCACATTTATGTCATATGATGGCTTTTCTTATGAGGGAAAAACTAGTGCACTTATCGGTATTTTATTTCAATTACATTATATCGTTTCTTATGAGGTATCCACCAGTTCATTTGTCGGCATCCATTTTAGTCATCCTATATGTTTCCTATAGGGGACCAACTAGTGCATTTGTAGGCATCACATTTATGTCATCTGATGGCTTTTCTTATGAGGGATGAACTAGTGTATTTGCTGGTATTCTATTTGAATCATATTATATCGTTTCTTATGAGGTATCCCCCAGTACATTTTCCCACTTCCCATTTTAGTCATCTTATATGTTTCCTATGAGGGATCAGCCCATGTAATTGTAGGAATCCCATTTCAAACACCCAATATTGTTTCTTATTAGGGACCAATGAGTGCATTTGAAGGCATCTAATGGCCTTTCATATAAGGGATTAACTAGTGCATTTGCTGGCATTTAATTTCAATCACCTGATATCGCTTTTAATAAGGAATCCACCAATGCATTCGTAGGCATGTTATTTCAGTCACCCAAAATGTTTTTTTGAGGGATTAACTAGTGTTTTAGGAGGCATCCCATTTCAATAACCTAATATTTTTTCTTATGAAGAACCAACTAGTGTATTTTAAGGCATCCCATTTCAGTCATCTAATGGCATTTCTTATGAGGGATCAACTAGTGTATTTTTAGGTATCCCATTGCAGTCACCCAATATTATTTCTTATGAGGGACCAACCAGTGCAATTGAAGGCATCACATTTATGTCATATGATGGCTTTTCTTATGATGGAAAAACTAGTGCACTTGCCGGTATTTTATTTCGATCACATTATATCGTTTCTTATGAGGTATCCACCAGTTCATTTGTCGGCATCCATTTCAATCATCTTATATGTTTCCCATGAGGGATCAACCTGTGTATTTCTAGACATCCCATTTTGAACACACAATATTGTTTTTTATGAGGGACCAACAAGTGCATTTCAAGGCATCTGATGGCTTTTCATATAGGGGATAAACTAGTGCATTTTCCAGCATTTAATTTCAATCACCTGATATAGCTTTTAATGAGGGATCCACAAGTGCATTCGCAGGCATGCTATTTGCGCTGGCCATAATGTTTTTTTGGAGGGATTAACTAGTGTTTTAGGGGCATCTAATTTCAATCACCTAATAAGGTTTCTTATGAAGAACCAACTAATGTCTTTGAAGATATCCAATTTCAGTCATCTGATGGCGTTTCTTACGAGGGATCAACTAGTGTATTTGTAGGTATCTCATTTAAGTAACTCAATATTTTTTCTTATGAGGGACAAACCAGTGCATTTGAAGGCATCACATTTATGTCATCTGGTAGATTTTCTTATGAGGGATGAACTAGTGTATTTGGTGGTATTCCATTTCAATCACATTATATTGTTTCTTATGAGGTATCAACCAGTACATTTGACGGCATCCCATTTCAGTCGTCTTATATGTTTCCTATGAGGGATCAACCAGTGTATTTGTCGGCGTCCCATTTAGAACACCCAATATTGTTCCTTATGAGGGACCAACCAGTGCATTTGAAGGCATTTGATGGCTTTTCATATAAGGGATAAATTAGTGAATTTTCCGGCATTTAATTTCAATCACCTAAGCTTGCTTTTAACGAGGGATCCACCAGTGCATTCGCATGCATGCTTTTTCAGTCTTCTGAAATGTTTTTTTGGAGGGATTAACTAGTGTTTTAGGAGGCATCCCATTTCAATAACCTAATATGGTTTCTTAAGAAGAACCAACTAGTGTATTCAAAGGCATCCCATTTAAGTATCCCATTACAGTCAACCAATATTGTTTTGTATGAGGGACCAACCAGTATGGCTTTTCTTATTAGGGATGAACTAGTGCATTAGTCGGCATCCCATTTCAATCACATTATATCGTTTCTTATGATGTATCCACCAGTACATTTACTGGCATCCCATTTCAGTCATCCTATATGTTTCCTATGAGGGATCAACCTGTGTATTTGTAGGCATCCCATTTCGAACACCTAAAATTGTTTCTTATGAGGGACCAACCAGTGCATTTGAAGGCACCCGATGGCTTATCATATAAGGGATAAACTAGTGCATTTTTTGGCATTTAATTTCAATCACCTGGTATCACTTTTGATGAGGAATCCACAAGTGAATTCATAGGCATGTAATTCCAGTTGACCGGAAAAAAAATTGGAGGGATTAACTAGTGTTTTAGGAGGCATCCCATTTCAATCACCTAATATAGTCACCCAATATTGTTTCTTAGGAGGGACAAACCAGTGCATTTGAAGGCATCACATTTATGTCATCTGATATCTTTTCTAATGAGGGATGAACTAGAGTACTTGGTGGTATTTTATTTTAATCACATTATATCGTTTCTTAAGAGGTATTCACCTGTACATTTACCGGCATCCCATTTCAGTCATCCTATATGTTTCCTATGAGGGAACACCTGTGTATTTGTAGGCATCCCATCTCGAACACCCAAACTGTTTCTTATGAGGGACCAACCAGTGCATTTGAAGGGTCTGATGGCTTTTCATATAAGGGATAAACTAGTGCATTTACGGCATTTAATTTCAATCATATGATATCGCTTTTAATGAGGGATCCACTAGTGCATTCGCTAGCATTCCAGTCGCCCGAAATGTTTTTTATGGGATTAACTAGTGTTTAAGGAGGCATACCATTTCAATAACCTAATATGGTTTCTTATGAAGAACCAACTAGTGAATTGGAAGGTATCCCAGTTAAGTCATCTGATGGCATTTCTTATGAGGGATCAACTAGTATATTTTTAGGTATCCCATTTCAGCCATCTTATATTTTCCTATGAGGGATCAACCCATGTATTTGTCGGCATCCCATTTCGAACACCCAATATCATTTCTTATGAGGGACAAACCAGTGCATTTGATGGCATCTGATGGCTTTTCATATAGGGGGTAAACTAGTGCATTTGTCGACATTTAATTTCAATCACCTGATATAACTTTTAATGAGGGATCCACCAGTGCATTCGCAGGCATGATATTTCAGTCGCCCAGAAGGTTTTTCTTAAGGGATTAACTAGTGTTTTAGGAGGCATACCATTTCAATAACCTAGTATGGTTTCTTATGAAGAACCAACTTGTGTATTCGAAGGCATCCCATTTCAGTCATATGATGGTGTTTCTTATGAGGGATCAAGTAGTGTATTTTTAGGTATCCCATTGCAGTCACCTAACATTGTTTCTTATGAGGGGCCAACTAGTGCATTTGTAGGCATAACATTTATGTCATTTGATGGATTTTCTTAAGAGGGATGAACTAGTATACTTGGTGGTGTTATATTTCCATCACATTATATCGTCTCTTATGAGTTATCCCCTAGTACATTTGTCGGCATCCCATTTCAGTCATCTTATATGTTTCTTATGAGGGATCAACCTTTGTATTTGTACGCTTCCGAATTCGAACATCCAATATTGTTTCTTATGAGGGACCAACCAGTGCATTTGAAGGCATCTAATGACTTTTCATATAAGGTCTAAACTAATGCTTTTGCCGGCATTTAATTTCAATCACCTGATATAGCTTTTAATGAGGGATCCACCAGTGAATTTGCACGGATGCTATATCAGTCACCCAGAATGTTTTTTTGAGAGATTAACTTCTGTTTTAGGACACATCCCATTACAATAACCTAATATGGTTCCTTATAAAGAACCAACTAATGTATTTGAAGGATCCCATTTAAGTCATTTGATGGCATTTCTAATGAGGTATCAACTAGTGTATTTTTGTGTATCCCATTTAATTCACCCAATATTGTTTCTTATGGGGGACCAACCAGTGCATTTGAAGGCATCACATTTATGTCATCTAATGACTTTCCTTTATGAGGTATCCTCCAGTACATTTGCCGACATCCCATTTCAGTCATCTTATATGTTTCCTATGAGGCATCAACCAATGTAATTGTAGGCATCCCATTTCGAACACCCAATATTGTTTCTTATGAGGGACGAACTGTTGCATTTAAAGGCATCTAATGGCTTTTCATACAAGGGATAAACTAGTGCATTTTCCGGCATTTATTTCAATCACCTGATTTTTCTTTTAATAAGGGATCCACCGGTGCATTCGCAGGCACGCTATTTCAGTCGCCAGAAATGTTTTTTTTGAGGGATTAACTAATGTTTTAGGAGGCATTCCATTTCAATAACCTAATATGGTTTCTTATGAAGAACCAACTAGTGTATTTTAAGGAATCCCATTTCAGCCATCTGTTGGCCTTTCTTATGAGGGATCAACTAGTGTATTTTTAGGTATCCCAATTAAGTCACCCAATATTGTTTCTTATGAGGGACAAACTAGTGGATTTGAAGGCATTAAATTTATGTCATATAATGTCTTTTCTTATGAGGGAAAACTAGTGCACTTGTCGGTATTATGTTTCAATCAGATTATATCGTTTCTTATTAGGTATCCACCAGTTCATTTGTCAGCATCTATTTCAGTCATATTCTATGTTTCCCATGAGGGACCAACTAGTGCATTTGTAGGCATTACATTTATGTCATCTGATGGCTTTACTTATGAGGGATGAACTAGTGCTTTTTTCGGTATTCTATTTGAATCCTATTATATCGTTTCTTATGAGGTATCCACCAAAACATTTTCCGGCATCCCATTTCAGTCATCTTATATGTTTCCTATGAGGGATCAACCCGCATAATTGTAGACATCCCATTTCGAACACCCAATATTGTTTCTTATTAAGGACTAACCGGTGCATTTGAAGGCATCTGATGGCTTTTCATATAAGGGGTATAAACTAGAGCATTTAACGGCATTTAATTTCATTCACCTTATATCGCTTTTAATAAAGGATCCACCAGTGCATTCGCAGGCATGCTATTTCAGTCGCGAGAAATTTTTTTTTTAGGGATTAACTAGTGTTTAGGGGGCATCCCATTTCAATAACCTAATATGGTTTCTCAAGAGAAACAAACTAGTGTATTAGAAGGCATCCCATTTCAGTCTTCTGATGGAGTTTCTTATGATGGATCAACTAGTGTATTTTTAGGTATCCCATTTAAGTCACCCAATATTGTTTCTTATGAGGGACCAAACAGTGCATTAGAAGGCCTCACATTTATGTCATCTGATAGCTTTTCTTATGAGGGATGAACTAGTGTATTTGGCGGCATTATTTTTCAATCACAATATATAGTTTCTTATGAGGTATCCACCACTACATTTAGCAGCATCCCATTTCAGTCATCTTATATGTTTCCTATGAGGGATCAACCCATGTATTCGTAGGCATCCCATTGCGAACACCCAATATTGTTTCTTATGAGGGACCAACCCCTGCATTTGAAGGCATCTGATAGCCTTTAATATAAGGGATTAACTAGTGCATTTACCGACATTTAATTTCAATCACTTGATATGGATTTTAATGAGGGATCATCCAGTGCATTCGTATGCATGCTATTTCAGTCGACCGAAATGTTTTTTTGAAGGATTAACTAGTGTTTTAGGAGGCATCCCATTTCAATAACCTAATATGATTTCTTATGAAGAACCAACTAGTGTATTTGAAGGTATCCCATATCAGTCATCTTATGGAATTTCTTATGGGGGATCAACTATTGCATTTTTAGGTATCCCATTGCACTCATCCAATATTGTTTCTTATGAGGGACCAACCTGTGCATTTGAAAGCATCACATTTAAGTCATCTGATGACTTTTCTTATGAGGGATGAACTAGTGCATTTGCTGGCATCCCATTTCAATCACATTAAATCCTTTCTTATGAGGTATCCACCTATACATTTGCAGGTATCCCATTTCAGTCATCTTATATGTTTCCTATGAGGGATCAACCCGGGTATTTTAGGCATCCCATTTCGAACACCCAATATTGTTTCTTATGAGGGACCAACTAGTGCATTTGAAGGCATCTAATGGCTTTTCATATAAGGGATAAACTAGTGCATTTGCCATCATTTAATTTCAATCACCTGATATCGCGTTTAATGAGGAATCCACCAGTGCATTCGCAGGTATGCTATTTCATTCGCCCAAAATGTTTTTTGAGGTATTAACTAGTTTTTTAGGAGGCATCGCATTTAAATAACCTAATATGTTTCTTATGAAGAAGCAACTAATGTAATTGAAGGTATCCCATTTCAGTCATCTTATGGCATTTCTAAAGAGGGATGAACTAGTGCATTTGCCAGCATCCCATTTCAAACACATCAAATCGTTTCTTATGAGGTATCCATCACCTCATTTATCGGCATTCTATTTCAGTCATCTTATATGTTTCCTATGAGGGATAAACCCATGTATTTGTAGGCATCCCATTTCAAACACCCAATATTGTTTTTATGAGAGACCAACTAGTGCAATTGAAGGAATCTGATAGCTTTTCATATAAGGGATAAACTAGTGCATTTATCGGCATTTAATTTCAATCACTTGATATCGCTTTTAAGTAGGGATCCACTAGTGCATTCGCTTGCATGCTATTTCAGTCGCCCAAAATGTTTTTTTGAAGGATTAACTAGTGTTATAGGAGGCATCCCATTTCAAAAACCTAATATTCTTTCTTATGAAGAACCAACTAATGTATTTGAAGGTATCCCATTTTAATCATCTCATGGTGTTTCGTAAGAGGGATCAACTAGTGTATTCTTAGGTATCCAATTTAAGTGACCCAATAATGTTTTTTATGAGGGACCAACCAGTGCATTTGAAGGCATCACATTTATGTCATCTGATGGCTTTTGCTATCGGGGGATGAACTAGTGCATTTGCTGACATCCCATTTCAATCACATTATATCATTTCTGATCAGGTATCCACCAGTACATTTGACGGCATCCTATTTCAGTCATCTTATATGTTTCCTATGAGGTATCAACCCGTGTATTTATAGGCATACCATTTGGAACACCCAATATTTTTTCTTATGAGCGACCAACCAGTGCATTTGAAGGGATCTGATGGCTTTTCATATAAGGGATAGACTAGTGCATTTGCCGACATTTAATTTCAATAACCTGATATCGCTTTTAAGTTGGGATCAACCAATGCATTCGTAGGCATGTTATATCAGTTGGGCAAAAAAAATTTGGAGGGATTAATTAGTGTTTTAGGAGGCAACCCATTTTAATCACCTAATATGGTTTCTTGTGAAGAACAAACTAGTGTATTTGAAGGTATCCCATTTGAGTCATCTGATGACGTTTCACATGAGGGATCAACTAGTGTATTTTTAGGTATCCCATTTAAGTCACCCAATATTATTTCTTATGAGGGACCAACAAGTGCATTTGAAGGCATCACATTTATGTCATCTGATAGCTTTTCTTGTGAAGGATGAACTAGTGTATTTGGTGGTATTCTATTTCAATCACATTATATAGTTTCTTATAAGGTATCCACCACTTCATTTACCGGCATCCAATTTCAGTCATCTTTTATGTTTCCAATGAGGGATCAACCCATGTATTTGTAGGCATCCCATTTCGAACACCCAATATTGTTTCTTATGAGTGACCAGCCATTGCATTTGAAGGCATCTGATAGATTTTCATATAAGGGATAAACCAATGCATTCACCGGCATTTAATTACAATTGCTTGATATGGCTTTTAATATTGGATCCACCAGTGCATTCCCTAGCATGCTATTTCAGTCAGCCGAAAAGTTTTTTTTGAAGGATTAACTAGTGTTTTATGAGGCATCCCATTTCAATAACCTAATATGATTTCTTATGAAGAACCAACTAGTGTATTTGAAGGTATCCCATTTCAGTCATCTCATAATGTTTCCAAAGAGGGATCAACTAGTGTATTCTTAGGTATCCCATTTAAATCACCCCATAATGTTTGTTATGAGGGACCAACCAGTGCATTTGAAGGCAACACATTTATGTCATCTGATGGCTTTTATTATGGGGATGAACTATTGCATTTACCGACATCCCATTTCAATCACATTATATTGTTTCTTATAAGGTATCCACCATTTCATTTGTCGGCATCCCATTTCAGTCAACTTATATGTTTCCTAGTAGGTATCAACATGTGTATTTGTAGACATACGATTTTGAACACCCAATGTTGTTTCTTATGAGCGACCAACCAGTGCATTTGAAGGGATCTGATGGCTTTTCATATAAGGGATAAACTAGTGCATTTGCCGGCATTTGATTTCAATCACCTAATATCGCTTTTAGGGAGGGATCCACCAGTACATTCGCAGGCATGCTATTTCATTCGCTCGAAATGTTTTTTGGAGGGATTAACTGGTGTTTTAGGAGGAATCCCATTTCGATAACCTAAAGTGGTTTCTTATGAAGAACCAACTAGTGTAATTGAAGGTATCACATTTCAGTCATCTGATGGCGTTTCTTAAGAGGGATCAACTAGTGTATTCTTAGGTATCCCATTTAAGTCACACAATAATGTTTCTAATCATGGACCAACCAGTGCATTTGAAGGCATAACATTTATGTCATCCGATGGCTTTTATGATGGGGGATGAACTAGTGCATTTGTCGGCACACATTATATCTTTTCTTATGAGGTATCCACCACTAAATTTATCGGCATCCAATTTAAGTCATCTTATATATTTCCTTTGGGGGATCAACCCGTGTATTTTTAGGCATCCCATTTCGAACACCTAATATTTTTTCTTATAAGGGACCAAACAGTGCATTTGAAGGTATCTGATAGCTTTTCATATAAGGGATAAACTAGTGCATTTACCGGCATTTAATTTCAATCACTTCATATCGCTTTTAATGAGGGATTCCCCAGTGCATTCGCAGGCATGCTATTTCTGTCGAACAGAATGTTTTTTTGGAGGGATTAACTAGTGTTTTATGAGGCATCCCATTTCAATAACCTTATATGGTTTCTTATGAAAAACCAACAAGTGTATTTGAAGGTATCCCATTTCAGTCATCCGATGAGGGATTAACTAGTGTATTTTTAGGTATCCCAATTAAGTCACCCAATATTGTTTCTTATGAGGGACAAACCAGTGCATTTGAATGCATGATATTTATGTCATCTGATAGCTTTTCTTATGAAGGATGAACTACTGTATTTTGTGGTTTTCTATTTCAATCACATTATATCATTTCTTATGAGGTATCCACCACTATATTTACCGGTATCCCATTTCAATCATCTTGTATGTTTCCCATGAGGGGTCAACCCGTGTATTTTAAGCATCCCATTTCGAACACATAATATTGTTTCTTATGTGGGACCAACCAGTGCATTTGAAGGCATCTGATAGCTTTTCATATAGGGATAAACTAGTTCATTCACCGGCATTTAATTTCAATCACTTCATATCGCTTTTAATGAGGGATTCCACAGTGCATTCGTAGACATGCTATTTCAGTCGCTCGAAATGTTTTTTTTTTGGAGGAATTAACTTGTGGTTTAGGAGGCATCTCATTTCAATCACCTAATATGATTTCTTATGAAGAACAAGCTAGTGTATTTGAAGGAATCCCATTTCAGTTATTTGATGGCATTTCTTATGAAGGATAAACTAGTGTATTTTTAGGTATCCCATTTAAGTCACCAAATATTGTTTCTTATGAGGGACCAACCCATGGATATGAAGGCATCACATTTATGTCATCTGATAGCTTTTCTTATGATAGATGAACTAGTGTATTTTGGTTGTATTCTATTTGAATCACATTATATAGTTTCTTATGAGGTATCCACCACTACATTTACCAGCATCCCATTTCAGTCATCTTATATGTTTCCTATGAGGGATCAACCCGTGTATTTGTAGGCATCCCATTTCGGACACCCAATATTGTTTCTTATGAGGGACCAACCAGTGCATTTGAAGGCATCTGATAGCTTTTCATATAAGGGATAAACTAGTGCATTTACCGGCATTTAATTTCATTCACTTGATATCGCTTTTAATGAGGGATCCACCAGTGCATTCGTAGGCATGCTATTTCACTCAACCGAAATGTTTTTTTGGAGGGATTAACTAGTGTTTCAGGAAGCATCCCATTTCAATAACCTTATATGGTTTCTTATGAATAACTAACTAGTGTATTTAACGGTATCCCATTTCATTCATCTGATGGCGTTTTTTAAGAGAGATCAACTTGTGTATGCTTAGGTATCCCATTTGAGTCACCCAGTAATGTTTCTTATGAGGGACCAACTAGTGCATTTGAAGGCATCATATTTATGTCATCTGATGGCTTTTCTTATGGGGGATGAACTAGTGCATTTGCAGGCATCCCATTTTAATCACATTATGTCATTTCTTATGTGGTATCCACCAGTACATTTGCCGGCATCCCATTTCAGTCATCTTATATGTTTCCTATGTGGGATCAACCTGTGTATTTGTAGGCATTACATTTTGAAAACCCAATATTGTTTCTTGTGAGGGACCAACTGGTGCATTTGAAGGCATCTGATAGCTTTTCATATAAGGATAAACTAGTGCATTTACCAGCATTTAATTTCAATAACTTCATATTGCTTTTAATGAGGGATTCACCGGTGCATTCGCACGCATTCTATTTCTGTCACCCGAAATGTTTTTTTGGTGGGATTAACTTGTGTTCTAGGTGGCATCCCATTTCAATCACCTAATATACTTTCTTATGAAGAACCAACTAATGTATTTGAAGGTATCCCATTTCGGTCATCTTGTGGCGTTTCGTAAGAGGGATCAACTAGTGTAATTTTAGGTCTCTCATTTAAGTTACCCAATAATGTTTCTTATGATGGACCAACCAGTGCATTTAAAGGCATCACATTTATGTCATCTGATGGCTTTTATTATGAGGTATGAACTAGTGTATTTGGTGGTATTCTATTTCAATCACATTATATCGTTTCTTATGAGTTATCCACCAGTACATTTGTCGGTATCCGATTTCAGTCATCTTATATGTTTCCTATGAGGGATCAACCCGTGAATTCTTAGGCATCCCAATTCGAACACCCAAGATTGTTTCTCATGAGGGACCAACCAATGCATTTGAAGGCATCTGATGGCTTTTCATATAAGGGATAAACTAGTGCATTTGCCGGCATTTAATTTCAGTTACCTGATCTAGTTTTTAATAAGGGATCTACCTGTGCATTCGCAGGCAAGCTATTTCAGTCGTCCGAAAATTTTTTTTTTTTGGATTAACTAGTGATTTAGTAGGCATCCCATTTCAATTACCTAATATGGTTTCTCATGAAGAACCAACTAGTGTGATCGAGGGCATCCCATTTCAGTCATCTAATGGCGTTTCTTATGAGGGATCAACGAGTGTATTTTTAAGTATCCCATTGCAGTCACCCAATATTCTTTCTTATGAGGGTCAACCAGTGCATTTGAAGGCATCACATTAATGTCATATGATGGCTTTTCTAATGAGGGATGAACTAGTGCATTTGCCGGCATCCCATTTCAATCACATTATATCGTTTCTTAGAAGGTAACCACCTTTATATTTTCTGGCATCCCATTTTAGTCATCTAATTTGTTTCCTATGAGAGATCAACCCGTGCATTTGTAGGCATCTCATTTCGAACAACCAATATTGTTTCTTATGAGGGACCAACAAGTGCATTTGAAGGCATCTGATGGCTTATCATATAAAGGATAAACTAGTGCATTTTCCGCCATTTAATTTCAATCACCTGGTATCGCTTTCCATGAGGGATCCACTAGTGCATTCATAGGCATGCTATTCCAGTCATCCGAAATATTTTTTTGGAGGGATTAACTAGTGTTTTAGGAGGCATCCCATTTCAATCACCTAATAAGGTTTCTTATGAAGAACTAACTAGTGTATTTCAAGATATCCCATTTAAGTCATCTGATTGTGTTTCTTATGAGATATCAACTAGTGTATTTTTAGGTATCCCATTTAAGTCACCCAATATTGTTTCTTATGAGGGACAAACCAGTGCATTTGAAGGCATGATATTTATGTCTTCTGATAGCTTTTCTTATGAAGGATGAACTAGTGTACTCGGTGGTTTTCTATTTCAATAATTATAAATCGTTTCTTAAGAGGTATACACCAGTACATTAACCGACATCCTTTTTAAGTCATCTTATATGCTTCCTATGAGGGATCAACCAGTGTATTTGTAGGCATCCCATTTCGATCACCCAAAACTGTTTCTTATGAGGGACCAACCAGTGCATTTGAAGGAATTTTATGGATTTCCATATAAGGGATAAACTAGTGCATTTGCCGGCATTTAATTTCAATCACCTGATATCGCTTTTAATGAGGAATCCACTAGTGCATTCGCCGGTATTCTATTTCATTCGCCCGAAATGTTTTTTGAGGGATTAACCAGTGTCTTAGGAGGCATCCCATTTCAATAACCAAATATGATTTCTTATGAAGAACCAACTAGTTTATTCGAAGGCATCCCATATCAGTCATCTGATGGAGTTTCTTATGAGGGATCAACCAGTACATTTTTAGGCATCCCATTGCAGTCACCCAATATTGTTTCTTATGAGGGACCAACCAGTGTATTTGAAAGCATCACATTTATGTCATCTGATGGATTTTCCTATGAAGGATGAACTAGTGCATTTGCCGGTATCCCATTTCAATCGCATTATATCGTTTCTTATGAGGTATCCACCTGTACATTTGCAGGTATCCCATTTCAGTCATCTTATATGTTTCCTTTGAGAGATCAACCCGGGTATTATAGGTATCCCATTTCGAACACCCAATATTGTTTCTTATGAGGGACCAACTAGTGCATTAGAAGGCATCTGATGGCTTTTCATATAAGGGATAAACTAATGCATTTGCCATCATTTAATTTCAATCACCTGACATCCCTTTTAATCAGGAATCCACCAGTGCATTCGCAGGCATGCTATTTCATTAGCCCAAAATTTTTTTTTGAGGGATTAACTATTGTTTTAGGAGGCATTACATTTCAATAACCTAATATGGTTTCTTATGAATAACTAACTAATGTATTTGAAGGTATCCCATTTTAGTCATCTGATGGCATTTCATAAGAGGGATGAACTAGTGCATTTGCCAGCATCCCATTTCAATCACATCAAATAATTTCTTATGAGGTATCCACCACTGCATTTACTAGCATCCTATTTCGGTCATCTTATATGTTTTCTATGAGGGATCAACCCGTGTATTTGTAGGCATCCCATTTCGAACACCTAATATTTTTCTTATGAGGGACTTACTGGTGCATTTGAAGGAATCTGATAGCTTTTCATATAAGTGATAAACTAGTGCATTTATCGGCATTTAATTTCAATCACTTGACATCGCTTTTAATTAGGGATCCACTAGTGCATTCGCATGCATGCTATTTTAGTTACCGAAATGTTTTTTTTGAAGGATTAACTAGTGTTATAGGAGGCATCCCATTTTAATAACCTAATATGCTTTCTTATGAAGAACTAACTAGTGTATTTTAAGGTATCCCATCTCAGTCATCAAATGGCCTTTCATAAAAGGGATCACCTAGTGTATTCTTAGTTATCCCATTTAAGTCACCCCATAATGTTTCTTATAAGGGACCAACCAGTGCATTTGAAGGCATCACATTAATGTCATCTGATGGCTTTTCTTATGGGGGATGAACTAGTGCATTTGCTGACATCCCATTTCAATCACATTATTTCGTTTCCTATGAGGTATCCACCAGTACATTTGTCGGCATCCCATTCCAGTCATCTTATATGTTTCCTATGAGGTATCAACCTGTGTATTTGTAAGCGTACCATTTTGAACACCCAATATTGTTTCTTATGAGGGACCAACCAGTGCATTTGAAGGCATATGATGGCTTTTCATATAAGGAATAAACAAGTGCATTTGCCGACATATAAATTCAATCACCTCATATCGCTTTTAAGGATGGATCCACCAGTGCATTCGTAGGCATGCTATTTCAGTCACCTAAAATTTGTTTTTGAGGGATTAACTAGTGTGTTAGGAAGCATCCCATTTCAATCACCTAATATAGTTTGTTCTGAAGAACAAACTAGTATATTTGAAGGTATCCCATTTCAGTCTTCTGATGGAATTTCTTATGTAGGATCAACTAGTGTATTTTTAGGTATCCCATTTAAGTCACCCAATATTGTTTCTAATGAGGTACCAACCAGTGCATTTAAAGGCAGCACATTTATGTCATCTGATAGCTTTTCTTATGAGGGATGAACTAGTGCATTTGCCAGCATTCTATTTCAATCACATTATATAGTTTCTTATGAGGTATCCACAACTACATTTAACGGCATCCCATTTCAGTCATCTTATATGTTTCCTATGGGGGATCAACCCGTGTATTTGTAGGCACCCCATTTCGAATACCCAATATTGTTTCTTATGAGGGACCAACCAGTGCATTTGAAGGCATCTGATAGCTTTTCATATAAGGGATAAACAAGTGCATTTACCGGCATTTAATTTAAATCACTTAATATGGCTTTTAATGAGGGATCCACCAGTGCATTCGCAGGCATGCTATTTCAGTCGCCAGAAATGTTTTTTTGAAGGATTAACTAGTGTTATAGGAGGCATCCCATTCCAATAACCTAATATGCTTTCTTATGAAGAACCAACTAGTGTATTTGAAGGTATCCCATTTCAGTCATCTCAAGGCATTTCGTAAAAGGGATAGACTAGTGTATTCTTAGGTATCCCATTTAAGTCACACAATAATGTTTCTTATGAGGGACAAACCAATGCATTTGAAGGCATCACATTTATGTCATCTGATGGCTTTTCTTATGGGGGAGGAACTAGTGCATTTTCCAATATCCCATTTCAATCACATTATATCGTTTCTTATGAGGTATCCACCTGTTCATTTGCTGGCATCCCATTTCAGTCATCTTATATGTTTCCTATGAGGTATCAATCTGTGTATTTATAGGCATACCATTTTGAACACCCAATATTGTTTCTTATGAGGGACCGACCATTGCGTTTGAAGGGATCTAATGGCTTTTCATATAAGGGATAAACTAGTACATTTACCGACATTTAATTTCAATCACCTAATATCGCTTTTGAGGAGGGATCCACAAGTGCATTCGCAGGCACGCCATTTCAGTCATCTGATCGCGTTTCTTAAGAGGGATCAACTAGTGTATTCTTAGGTATCCCATTTAAGTCACCCAATAATGTTTCTTATGAGGGACCGACCAGTGCATTTGAAAGCATCACATATCAATCACATTATATCGTTTCTTATGAGGTATCCACCAGTACATTTTCCGGCATCCTATTTCAGTCATCTTATATGTTTCCTATAAGGAATCAACCTGTGTGTTTGTAGGCATCCAATTTTGAACACCCAATAATGTTTCTTATGAGGGACCAACTAGAGCTTTTGAAGGAATCTTATGAGAGATCAACTTGTGTATTTTTAGACATTCCAATTAAGTCACCCAAAAATGTTTCTTATGAGGGACCAAGTAGTAAATTTTAAGGCATCACATTTATGTCATATAATGGCTTTCTTAAGGAGGATGAACTAGTGCACTTGTAGGCATCCCATTACAATCACATTATATTGTTTATTATGAGGTATCCACCACTGCATTTACCGGCATCCCATTTCAGTCATCTTGTATATTTCCTATGAGGGATCAACCCGTGTATTTGTAAGCATCCCATTTCAAACACACAATATTATTTCTTATGAGGTACCAACCAGTGCATTTGAGGCCATCTGATAGCTATTCATATAAGGGAAAAACTAGTGCATTTAACGGCATTTAATTTCAATCACTTGATATCGCTTTTAATGAGGGATCCACCTGTGCATTCGCAGGCATGCTATTTCACTTACCCGAAATGTTTTTTTGGAGGGATTAACTAGTGTTTTAAGAGGCATCCAATTTCAATAACCTAATATGGCTTCTTATGAAGAACCAACTAGTGTATTATAAGGTATCCCATTTCAGTCATCTGATGGCGTTTCTTATTAGGGATCAACTAGTGTATTTTTATGTATCCCATTTAAGTCAACCAATATTATTTCTTATGAGGGACCAACCAGTGCATTTAAAGGCATCACATTTATGTCATCTGATGGTCTTTCTTATGAGGGATGAACTAGTGTATTTGGTGGTATTCTATTTCAATCACATTATATCGTTTCTTATGAGGTATCCACTACTACATTTACCAGCATCCCATTTCAGTCATCTCATATATTTCCTGTGAAGGATCAACCTATGTATTTGTAAGCATCCCATTTCATACACCCAATGTTGTTTCTTATGAGTGACCAACCAGTGCATTTGAAGGCATCTGATAGCTTTTCATATAAGGGATAAACTAGTGCATTCACCGGCATTTAATTTCAATCACTTGATGTTGCTTTTAATGAGGGATCCACCAGTGCATTCGCAGACATGCTATTTCATTCACCCGAAATGATTTTTCGGATGGATTAACTAATGTTTTAGGAGTCATCCGATTTCAATAACCTAGTATGGTTTCTTATGAAGAATTAACTAGTGTATTTGGAGGTATCCCATTTCAGTAATCTTATGGCATTTCTTAAGAGGGATCAACTGGTGTATTCTTAGGTATCCCATTTAAGTCACCCAATAATGTTTCTTATAAGAGACCAACTAGTGCATTTGAAGGCATCACATTTTTGTCATCAGATGGCTTTTATTTTGGGGGATGAACTAGTGCATTTACCGGCATCCCAGTTAAATCACATTATATCATTTCTTATGAGGTATCCCCCCATACATTTGCCAGCATCCCATTTCAGTCATATTATATCTTTCCTATGAGGGATCAACCTGTGTATTTGTAGGCATCCCATTTTGAACACCCAATATTGTTTCTTATGAGGGACCAACTAGTGCATTTGAAGGTATATGATGGTTTTTCATATAAGGGAAAAACTAGTGCATTTTCCGGCATTTAATTTCAATCACCGGATATTGATTTTAATAAGGGATCCACCAGTGCATTCGCATGCATGCTATTTCAGTCGCTCGAAAAAAAATTAGGAGGGATTAACTAGGGGTTTATGAGGCATCCCATTTTAATAACCTAATATGGTTTCTTATGAAGAACATATTAGTGTATTTAAAGGTATCCCATTTCAGTCATCTGATGGAGTTTCTCATGAGGGATCAACTTGTGCAATTTTAGGTATCCCATTAAAGTCACCATATATTGTTTCTTATGAGGGATCAACCAGTGCATTTGAAGGCATCACATTTATGTCATCTGATGGATTTTCTTATGAGGGATGTACTAGTGTATTTGGTGGTACTCTATTCCAATCACATTATATCGTTTCTTATGAGGTATCCACCAGTACATTTGCCGACATCCCATTTCAGTATCTAATATGTTTTCTATGATGGATTAACCCGTGTATTTGTAAGCATCCCATTTCGAACACCCAATATTATTTCTTATAAGGGATCAACCAGTTCATTTGAAGGCATCTGATATCTTTTCATATAAGGGATAAACCAGTGCATTTACCAGCATTTAATTTCAATCATTTGATACCGCTTTTAATGAGGGATCCACCAGTGCATTCACAAGCATACTATTTCACCCACCCAAAATGTTTTTTCGGAGGGATTAACTAGTGTTTTAGGAGGTATCCGATTTCAATAACCTAATATGGTTTGTTATGAAGAACCAACTAATGTATTTGAAGGTATTCCATTTCATTTATCTGATGGCGTTCCTTATGAGGGATCAACTAGTGTAATAGGTATCCCATTTAAGTCACTCAATATTGTTTCTTATGAGGTACCAACAAGTCAATTTGAAGTCATCACATTTATGTCATCTGATAACTTTTCTTATGAGGGATTAACTTGTGTATTTGGTGGTATTCTATTACAATCACATTATATCGTTTCTTATGAGGTATCCACCACTACATTTACCAGCATCCCATTTCAGTCATCTCATACATTTGCTATGAGGGATCAACCTGTCTATTTGTAAGCATCCCATTTCGAAGAACCAATATTGTTTCTTATGTGGGACCAACCAATGCATTTGAAAGCATCTGATAGCTTTTCATATAAGGGATAAACTAGTGCATTTACCGGCATTTAATTTCAATCACTTGATATCGCTTTTAATGAGGGATCCACCAGTGCATTCGCAGGCATGCTATTTCACTCACCCAAAATGTTTTTTTTTGGAGGGATTAACTGGTGTTTTAGGAGGCATCCAATTTCAATAAACTAATATGGTTTTTTTATGAAGAACCAACTAGTGTAATTGAAGGTATCCCATTTCAGTCATCTGATGGCGTTTCTTATGAGGAATCAACTAGTGTATTTTTATGTAACCCATTTAAGTCACCCAATATTGTTTCTTATGAGGGACCAACCAGTGCAATTGAAGGCATCACATTTATGTCATCTGATGGCTTTTCTTATGAGAGATGAACTAGTGTATTTGGTGGTATTCTATTTCAATCACATTATATCGTTTCTTATGAGGTATCCACTAGTACATTTGCCGGCGTCCCATTTTAGTCATCTTATATGTTTCCTATGAGGGCTCAACCTGTGTATTTGTAAGCATCCCATTTCGAACACCCAATATTGTTTCTTATGAGGGACCAACCAGTGCATTTGAAGGCATCTGATAGCCTTTCATATAAGGGATACACTAGTTCATTTACCAGCATTTAATTTAAGTCAACCAAAATGGTTTTTTGGAAGGATTAACTAGTGTTTTTAGAGGTATCCCATTTCATTACCCTGATATGGTTTCTTATCAAGAACCAACTAGTGTATTTGAAGGTATCCCATTCCAGTCATCTGATGAAGTTTCTTATGAGTGATTAACTAGTGTAATTTTAGGTTTACCAATTAAGTCACCCAATGTTGTTTCTTGTGAGGGACCAACCAGTGCATTTGAAGGCATCACATTTATGTCATCTGATGGATTTTCTTACGAGGGATGAACTAGTGTATTTGGTGGTATTCTATTTCAATCACATTATATCGTTCCTTATGAGGTATCCACTAGTACATTTATCGGCATCCCATTTCAGTCATCTTAGATGTTTCCTATGAGGGATTAACCCATGTATTTGTAAGCATCCCATTTCGAACTCCCAATATTGTTTCTCATGAGGGACAACCAGTGCATTTGAAGGCATCTGATAGCCTTTCATATAAGGGATACACTAGTTCAATTACCGGCATTTAATTTCAGTCAACCAAAATGTTTTTTTGGAAGGATTAACTAGTGTTTTTGGAGGTACATTTGAAGGCATCTGATAGCTTTTCATATAAGGGATAAACTAGTGCATTTACCAGCATTTAATTTCAATCACTTGATATCGGTTTTAATGAGGGATCCACCAGTGCATTCGCAGGCATGCTATATTAGTCGCCCGAAATATTTTTTGGTGGGATTAACTAGTGTTTTAGGAGGCATCCGATTTCAATAACATAATATGGTTTCTTATGAAGAACCAACTAGTGTATTTGAAGGTGTCCCATTTCAGTCATCTAATGGTGTTTCTTAAGAGGGATCAACTATTGTATTCTTAGGTATCCCATTTAAGTCACCCAATAATGTTTATTATGAGAGACCAACCAGTGCATTTGAAGGCATCATATTTATGTCATCTGATGTCTTTTCTTAGGGGGGTGAACTAGTGCATTTAACGGCATCTCATTTCAATCACATTATATCATTTCTTATGAGGTTTCCACCAGTTCATTTGTCGGAATCCCATTTCAGTCATCTTATATGTTTCTTATGAGGGATCAACCCGTGTATTTGTAAGCATACCCTTTCGAACACCCAATATTGTTTCTTATGAGGGATCAACCAGTGCATTTGAAGGCATCTGATATCTTTTCATATAAGGGAAAAACAAGGGTATTTACCAGCATTTAATATCAATCATTTGATACCGCTTTTAATGAGGGATACACCAGTACATTCGCAAGAACGCTATTTTACTCACCCGAATTTTTTTCCTTTTGGAGGGATTAACTAGTGTTTTAGGAGGGATCCGATTTCAATGACCTAATATGGTTTCTTATGAAGAACCAACTAGTGTATTTGATGGTTTCCCATTTCATTTATTTGATGGCATTTCTTATGAGGGATAAACTAGTGTATTAGGTATCCCATTTAAGTCACCGAATATTGTTTCTTATGAGGTACCAACCAGTGCATTTGAAGGCATCATATTTATGTCATCTGATAAGTTTTCTTATGAGGTATCCACCACTACATTTACCAGCATCCCATTTCAGTCATCTCATGCATTTGCTATGAGTGATCAACCTGTCTATTTGTAAGCATCCCATTTCAAAGAACCAATATTGTTTCTTATGAGGGATCAAACTGTGCATTTGAAGGCTTCTGGTAGCTTTTCATATAAGGGATAAACTAGTGCATTTACCGGCATTTAATTTCAATCACATGATATTGCTTTTAATGAGGGGTCCACCAGTGCATTCGAAGGCATGCTATTTCAGTGGCCCAAAATGTTTTTTTGGAGGGATTAACTAGTGTTTTAGAAGGCATCCCATTTTAATCACCTAATATGGTTTCTTATGAAATAGCAGTTAGTGTATTTGAAGGTATCCCATTTCTGTCATCTGATGGCATTTCTTATGAAGGATCAACTAATGTTTAGGTA
>JAULKM010156174.1:0-16817 GCA_032355605.1 Rubia tinctorum
TCATTAAAAAACCCAGTGGGAAAAAGAGTATAGTGTTAACTCCTAAAAATACTAAATAAATAAAAATATAATAAATGACATTTTTGGATTCACATCACGCAAGTTAGGGACAAAATTGATGTTTTCTACGGCCAGTCATCCGAAAATCGATGGTCAAACTGAGGTCACTAATCGCACTTTGGGAGCACTTCTACTCATCCTAGTCCAAAATAATTTGAAGAATTGGGAAGTGTGCATTCTGGTTGCAAAGTTTGCTTATAATCCCATTATTCATTCTACTACTTCTTTACCACCTTTCAGAATTGTCTATGAATTTTTACCCAATACACCTCTTGATCTAATTCCTTTGAATTTTAAACAGGTGAGTAATTTAGATGGAGAAAAGAAAGCTGATTTTGTGAAGCAATTAAATGAGAAGGTGCGATTGAGAATTGAAACGACAAATGCTCAGAATGCTGAGAGAGAAAACCATGGCCGCCACATTGTTCGGTTCCAAAAGGGTGACTGGGTTTGGTTGTATTTATGGAAAGCGAGGTTTCCAAATTCCCAGAAATCTAAACTAAGTCCGCGTTGTGATGGTCATTTTCAAGTGTTGGAGCATGTGAATGATAATGCTTACAAATATGATCTACTAGGTGATTATGGTGTTATTACTACCTTCAACGTTGCTGATTTATCTCCATTTACCTTTGAAGATGATTCAGTTTTGAGGGAGAAACCTTTCGACCATGGAAGGAATGATGGAGATGCCAAGATGACTACCACCATAAATGACGACTTTCCACGGCTTGATAAAACATTCAAGGGTTATGTTCGGGATCCTCTAAGTGACATAGTTGGACCAATGACAAGGTCAATAACGAAGCTTAGATATGTGGCATTGAATGATTTGATTGATCAACTTCATGATGAACAACTCAAGACCAAATCGACTAGGGCTTGGATTAATTATTCAAGTTTGTCGATTAACTGAAGACGTCGTGAAGAACACTATACTCTTTTTCCCACTGGGTTTTTTCAATGAGGTAGTGTGATCTTTGTAAAATTTTGTAAGATTAATTCAGTTTGGGTTATTGGACTGATGAAGCTCGGCCATGTGGGCTTTGAAGGGTTGATATCGTATTAACAGTCCATTAGGGTTTAGAATATTCAGTTTTATTTAGATTAGAATTAGATTTGGTAAGATTAGATAAGGTAATATTCTTCAAGACTACTTCTTGAAGAGGACGGTAAAATAGGTATTTTAGATAGATATGGTTTTAGCTTCTTAAAGCTTCCATAAGTTGATTCAGTTTCCAATTGTATTTAGGGTTTTTGGGCTAGATATATCCCTATAAATAGAGGGGTATGGTCGAGCCATTCACCACCTTTTATCAATAAAAAATTTAGAATTTTTGAGTTATACTCATTGCTTGAGAGCGTCTTCATTGTTGCTTAATCATGTGAGTTAATTAAGTATCAATAACCTTGTGAACTAATCTTGCGAGCTAGTTAGTGAGCAAGTCGAAATTAGATTACCTGAGGACTAGAGTCTAAATTTTGTGTGGCACCTATAGGGTTTGTGAAATCCCCGTTGTTTCCAAAGATCTAAAATTCCACAATTCAGAGTCTTCGCAAGGAGATTCGTATCACTTTGACTTGACGGAATCCCTAAACGAGATTAAATAACACCTGCATTTTATTCACCCAATTTTTTGAATGCTTGTAAAAAATGTAAACGTCATAGTTTTTGTTCTTGAAGCAAAATTGTGATTCACCAACAAATTCTTGTGTGGGATACCCATTGTTATGAATCAACTTATTTGACAGCACAAAAAAGTATTTTTGCGGCTTCACAACTGAGATGGAAAATTTAAAAGAGAAAGAAAGACAATTATATGGACAAAAATTAATGATTAGCCAAAGTGATTTGTTATTCCACAAATCTATAGCTAATCTAATTTTTATCTGGTCTATTTATACTATTGAAATTAATCTAACTGCTAATCAACTAACTATTAGCAAGCTAACCAACTCTTTTAACATCTCGAAATGAGTGATGAACACAACCGCATCATCTTTCCTCTAAGAACCGATTCTGCTACATTCTTATTATAATGAGTAAAGTGCTTTTTTAACTCTATGTTTCAGACGAAAGTGCAGAAATGACCTTGTAAAATCTGAAAGTGAAAATCTAACCCTAAGTTTTGAATGAAAGTGCCAATCTAACCCTGGAAACCTTAATTTGGCTGGAAATCATTAACATGACCATTATACCCCTGTTTAAGAAAAATAAAAAAATGTGAAGAACTATTTACCCTCCTCTTCTCCTTCTTTGCGATGCATTTTCTTACTCCTGTAAACTTCTTCTCCATTTTCTCACTTCGATTCCCCAATTTTCTGGCCAAGTTACTTCGATTCCCCTCACTTTCTCCTCACCGGCATCGACATCATTTAGAGAGTTTACGGAGGAGAGAATTTGAGAAGGGTGATGGAGGAGAGGGATTTGAGTAGCGACGGAGAATTAGGGTTGTGTCTTGGGTGAAGGTGGAGAGGTGTGGAGGTGGCAGAGTGGAGGCGTGTGGGGTGGAGGTGGCGAAGGAGAATTAGGGTTTGGGGTCAGAAGTCGAGATGGCGGAGTGGAGGCGTGTGGGGTGGAGGTGGAAACGGAGAATTAGGGTTTGGTGTCAGGGGTGGAGGTGACAAGGTGTGGAGGCGGATGAGTGGATAAGGTGGCGGTGGCACGACGGGTCTGGGCGGAGAGGATTGGTGGCAGGTCTAAGCTAGGTGGTAGCGGCAGAGCTGGTGACGCGGCGGCGGAGCTGGTGGCAGGTTTGAAGAAGAAGAAGAACCCTAGGGATACTCTTTTCATTACATTTTTTGAAGAATATGAGTTTTTTTGTCTTTTCATAAATGGTCAATGCCTGAATTTGTTCGGTCAATGTCGGAATTGTGCAATTTTGGTATAATTTCACCATTTTACAAAACTAAGGGTTAATTTTGCACTTTCAAATTTTACAGGGTTATATCTGCACTTTCTCAATTTAATAGGGTTAAAAATGCACTTTTCCCTATTATAATTTGGTGTGAATTTTATTTTTTAACCCTCGGTGAATGACATAACTCTTCCCTCCCTAAATTCAAATTTGGGTATGTCTAAGCCCAATTAAAACCCTTCACTTTAAACCCGCCCAACTATGCATCTGCCCAAGTGCCCTCTTATTATAGAGAACGTAAACTATCGGTATTCCCGGGGTACAGTAAGTATGGTATCCCCAGAGATACATACAAAATTAAAATAAGATAAAAGTGCTTATTACCATGTATAATTCACATGAGTGCCAATATAAACTTATGATAATTGAAAGTGTCAATATAACCTTAGAACAAAAGTGAAAGTGCAAAACACCCACTCCAAAAAATTTATGTCAGAATTCAATGAAAAGTCATTTTCCCCTCTGAAAAAAGTTTTTTTTAATACTATACCCCTAATATTTGTTCTTCTCCTAAATCCTAACCCTAACCACACTCCGTCTTCTCCATTTCCACCCCGCCGCACCTCCTCATCACCCTTCATCACCACCATACCTCCTTATCATCCCTAGTCACTCCGCTCTCAATAAAGACTCAACTAGTGCTCAACTCTGAGCCTTTGGCGGAGGCCCATCACCCCAAATTCATGCGCTCTCATCTGGGTGAGTCCTCCATGGTGCCACCATCTCCGACGAGTCCACCGTGACATTTGACGTTGGGGGATTTGGAGAAAGAAAAATAGGGTTGTGGGTTGCAAGGGCAGCAACTCAAAAGGTTTCAAACTTCAGAAATTTTGCCAAGAGAGTGGGAGAAGGAGCTTTTAAAGCTTACGGTAGATTCCATGGATTCAATATGCTAGTTCAAAGTTTGACTTTATTTTTTACTGTAGAAGTTGTGAGGGAGGATTTCATGACTGTGTAGAGGGTCATGTTGTTTGTGTGAATTTTGTTAGTTTTATTGAATTTGTCCTTTTGGTTGAATTCTATCATACTTGCGGGTGGTGGTGGAGGGACACTACAACACAAAATCCCTATTAGGATGCTAAAAAGTGTCTCAATAGGTCTCTATTGAGACGCTTCCATTCATATGACACTTCTAAAACATCCCCTTATCGCGAGTCCCTACAGATCTTGGATCGCTATATTAAATGACTCTGTAGACAAGATATAGGGGTTTTTTATGTGTCATATTATATTAGGTCACTTTTTAATGTTCTAATTACATATGTATTGAGGCGTTTAATTTATAAGCGTCCTAATTTACATATATTAGGACATTATAAAGAGCCCAATATTAAAATTATTGGGACACTTTTAATAAGTATCACACAATATTAGGACGTTTATTTTTATAAGCGTCCTAATATACATTTTTAGGACGCTTCTTATAAAAATGTCCCTTTATAAGTGTTATACTAGGCCTCTTTTGTTGTAGTGGGAGATCGGGTAGGGGTTTTCAGATTGGAGGAGTAAGATTTCAGATATGAGATCAGAGAAGGGGGTGATTGGAGGAGGGAGTTTTTAGATCGGGCGAGGTTCTCATGGGGTGGTGAGTTTAGGTGGCGGGCCCAGCGGAGAAGGAAGGGGAGATGGTGGTGGTTGTGGCAGTGACGGCGCTGGGCAGAGGAGGAGGTGTGGTGGTGCTAGACGGAGATGGACGCGCTGGAGCAGTTGCGGTGGGTAATTTATAATTATCCATACAAATTCAGCTTTTGGTACAGGGGCATTTTAGTCATTTATAGAGTGGTCCACAGCTGGATGTCAAGATCAATATCGGAAGTCCCACCCAAGGATTATATTGGCACTTTTATTAATTAGGTTTTTTTTACTTACAAACATTTGAGCGTTATATTGGTACTTTCGCAAGTATATAGAGTTATATTGGTATATTGCCCTTAAAATACATTTGAGAAAATGTGTTTTTAACCCTATATTTTGGTTGAAAGTGTCAATATAACCTTGTAAAATCTGAAAGTGTAAATCTAACCCTATATTTTTGTCAAAATTACCAATCTAACCCCGAAAACCGAATTGTGGCCCGAATTCTTTAAAATGACCATTATATCTCTTTGGAAAAGAGTAAAAATGAAAAAAATGATATTACCCTTCCCAAAGAGTGCTCAAACCCTTCCACCGATCAACGGTGGTTAACGCCGATCATCGGAGTTCGCCTCCGGCTGATGGTGGTCGGGTTAGATCAGTACTTTTATTAATAAGAAAGGGTTAGATCAACACTTTAGTAAAATATATATATGGTTAAATCAACACTTATTTAAAAATGATAGGGTCATATCAGCACTATTATAGAAAAAATCTTTTCGAAGATAGCTCAATCCTTATAAATATGCCTTCATTACAAATTCATAATCTAATGTATCATTAATATATTTATAATTTGTATGACTTTGCTACGAAAGTAAGAAGCTTTGGTAAGTACTTTCCAAAGGAAATTCAGAAATTTTGGCAAATAACTTCCTTACGAAATTCAGTAACTTCGTAATAGTAATCGACACATATTGCTAGGGGTGGGTGAAAAAAATCAAAAACTGAATTATCCAAATTGGAATAACCCGAACCGAATTTAATATCCATTTTTTGAATATCCGAATTGAATAAACCAAATACTGAATATGGTTTTTGGATTGGTGTTGGATATTAAAACTCAAACCAAAACCAAAACCCGAACCGAATACCGAATTGTAATTAATTAATTAAATATATATAATAATTATATTTTAAAACAAAAAATTATATTTAGAAATAAATTTAAGTTGGAGGACCAATATTTATATTTAAAAAATTATTCCAAACTCTAAATTCTAAGTAAGTTTGGGGTAATAAGTAAATAACACAAGTTATCCTAAGTAAATTTGTGGAGTGCTTGAAGGTTTGAAGAATGTGAAAGCTTTGAAGATGAATATTAAAATGAACTATTTTTATTTAATCATAAATGTAATGCTAAATTTTTTATGGTTGAATTTGTATTGTACTTTTGGATTTTTATTTTGAAATTTTTGATTTTGATGATGTAGAAATTAGATTACATATTTTCATTTAATTTTAAATTAAATTATTCAATTTTAGTAATTATTATTAAAAAAATTACAGTCAATTTGGTTTATTCGGGTTGAAGTTGGTTCGGATAATTCAAGTTATTCAGGTCAGATTCGGTTTTGGGCTTTTTAGGGGCGAGACCAAATAACTCGAACCGAATAAATCAAAAACCGATTAAACCGAACCAACACCCACCCCTACACATTGCTACTTGGATACTGCTAGGGAAGAAATCAACTTTTAATTAGGGAGACCGAATTTGTATACTCCCTTCGTCCGAGATAAATTGGCATATTTTGAATTTTAGAAGTCAAACTGAGTCAAATTCGACCATTAAATTCTATTATTATATATGCAAGACAATTATCATGTTAAATGTTGTTGGATTCATTATCACATATATTTTAAATTATTATTGTAAAGTCCATATTTGTTGATTGTCAATTTGTGAAAATTAAGCAAATATGGAATGTTTTGTTGTAACATCAATTATGGTATGACTTGCGAGATAAGGAAGTTTATTATAGAATCTAAGAAGAATATATTCCATCCGAGTTTTATTTGATTGTAGAATATATCAATTCCAATATTTATGAGATTGGATTAGATTTATGGAATATGGATTGATATGGAATTTCGGCTAAGGCTAAGATTTGGATGGAATATTATAATTCCTTACTTTAAGGTATTAGATTTGGTAATTCCAATCTCCAGGAGATTTTATTGTTATCGGAATATTTTGTGGAGAAAGAATTCTATTTCGCACAGAACTGGATACATGCGATGGTATATATATAGAGGACATTCTGGCTTAGCTACTTATGAATTTCAAGAGAAGAAAATCTGCATTCGGATTTTATTCATCGAGAGTAGCTTTTACGTGTGTTCCAACATGATCAAAACTCTTTTGATCTAAGTTTATAATCGGATGCCTTAATTCCTCGGGAGGAGGAGATCCAGCATCGACGAGTATCGAGGTTAGTGTGAGTCTGATCAAGGTGGATCAGTAGCGTGGAGCTTGCAAAATCCACAAATTGTAATTAGAGAAGATAAGTATAGTTGTATGGTGTACATTGTACTATATCTTTCTGTTTAGTGGATTTATTCTGAACTGGCCTAGGCCTCGTAGACGTAGGTGAATTTCACCAAACTGTGTAACCAAGTTTTTGTGTTCTTGTTATTATTATTACATGCTTGGTTAGATAACTAATGTTGGAACATAGTTGTGGTAATTAACGAATTTAGGAAAAACCAAATTTCATTTGGTATCAGAGCTAATTCACTTACTCTTGCCCTGGTTGTGTCAAGGAAAGTGTGATCCAATTTTATCACGATGACCAAAGAAGGAGCTCCAGTGTCTCTGCCACTATTACTGGAGGGAACGAACTACAATTATTGGAAGGCACGCATGAGAGTGTTCATTAACTCGCTGGATGAACTAGCATGCCACTTTATGGAAACAGAATGGAGCTATCCAACTGAGGATGCAAAAACTAGCTCAAAAGAAAAGGAAGGAGAACCATCAAGTGCGAAGAAAAAGAAACTTAATGACAAAGAAACATGGACTCCTGATGAACTCAAAGCTTTTATGGCAAACTCTGAAGCATTGAGCCTTGTCTTTACTGAAGTAGATGAAAGTCAGTTCAAACTCATCTCCATGTGTTATCATGCGAAGAAAGCGTGGGATATTCTATAAATAGTGCATGAGGGAACAAGTCGAGTACGTGAATCCAAGCTTCAAATGTTGGACACAAAATTTGAAGAATTGAATATGGAGGGGGATGAGACCATTATGACATTCAATGGTATGCTGAGGGTTATATCAAATATGGCATATCAACTTGGGAAAACTTATAAGGAGGCAAAACTGGTGAAGAAGACCCTGAGATCATTGCCCTAAAGATTCTCAATTAAATTTGCTGCCATTGGAGAAGCAAGAGATGTATCCAACATGACACTAGACGAATTGATGAGATCTTTGCAAACTTATGAGATAACTCTGGAACCACCCACAAAGTGCAAAAGGAGTTGGCATTTAAGGCTTCGTCATCCAAGACAGAACATGATGGTGAAAGTGATGATGGTATTGAAGAACTTGTATTAATCACTAAGAATTTCTCAAGAATGCTGAAGAAAGTGGTGAACAGAAGACCACAAGAGAAAGCTAGTGGAATTAGGAACAGACCTCGGAAACAAGATTTTGGAAATAACCAAGGAACACGATTTGAACAACCAAATTAGCAGTTCTTAAGAAATCAGAGTGGTGAAACAAAACAGTCTGAGAGGATACAATGTAGAGAATGTGAAGGATACAGACATATCAAGGATGAATGTGCTAATACACGGAAAAATCAAGGAGATCATATGTAACCTCATGGACTGATGATGAAGAATAAGAAGAATAAGAAGAAGAGGAACTCACTAGCAACTATGCAAATTTTGGAGCAAAAATAAATGATCTGGGTTAAACATCTGGTGCATTTTCCAACATGGTGATGGTTGAGAAATATGTATGTTCCAACACAGAAAATCCAAGTGGTGATGCCTCAAGTGATGATGAAAGACAGGAAGTGAACAATGACGACATCTACAATACATACCAGGACATCTACGAGATGTGGGTTAAAGTTATCGAGGCTAACAAAATTCTTAAAGCCGAGAAAAGTCAACTTGCTGAAAGAAAGACGGAACTGGCAGATCTTATTGAAGAACTTGAGATTGATATTGAACAACTAAAATAGAAGTTAAGGTTGAAAACTAATAGGACTGAGATGCCTGAAGCTACAATCATCGAGGTGAACATTGGAAAGGAAAATCTAGATGATATATTGACTATGGGAAGAAACTTTGGAGATACACAAGGAATAGGTTATGACAAAGTGGAAAATGGTATTATCGACTTCAAGAAAAAAAATTAGGCTATTGAGAAGAAAGTGATGAAGACACAATGACACAAACCTATTCTACGTTACTACTGCTTCTATTCAGGTCACGTACAAGAACAATGTCTTAGGCTACTCAGAGATATTATGAATGGATGACAATTGTTAGCATATTCCAACATGGATGATAATCAACGATCCAAATTGGTCAGGAAGGTATGGATCCCTAAGTGTACCACTACTTGTTTGGTTGCTCATACATCTCTCATTTCACACTCTAGAGATTCGTGGTATGTTAATAGCGGCTGCTCCTGTCACATGACCGGAAACCATGAGAACTTGACAAAAATTAAGCTATATGATGGTGGCTTTGTTACTTTTTGTGATGAAAAGAAGAGTCGAGTTGTTGGCAAAGGAGAACTACATATTGAAGGATTTCTAATTTTCATAAGCATTTTACTTGTGGAAGAGCTGAAAGCAAATCTACTCAGTATTAGTTAGTTGTGTGATGATAATATGACTGTGGAGTTTCACAAAGACAAATGCATCGTCAAACATAGTGACCATAAAGTACTCTCAGAAATTCGTTCTTCAGATAATTGATACTTGTTGGAACAAGAAGTGAGGTGCCTCAGTTCAAAAGAAGATGAAGGAACCATGTGGCACAGGAGGCTCGGACATATCAACTACAAAACGTTAGTAAAGATTGCAAACTCTAAAGCAGTTCGAGGTATGCCTACTCTTACAAATAAAAAAGGAAATGTATGTGGACCATACCAACAGGTAAAAAAATTTGATCACCTTATTCACCTGTTCAGTATATTACCACATTAAGAAATATCGAATTATTACACATGGATTTAATGAGTCCTGTCAACACACCTAGTGTGACTGGCAAGAAGTATATTTTGTTTGTATTAATGACTTTTCCAGATTCACTTGGGTGGAATTCCTCAAAGAAAAATATGATACAGTCGATGTATTTAGAAATTTGACGATCAAATTACAAACAGAAAAAGGAAGTCCGGTTGGGAAGATTGTGACAATTCACAGTGACCATGGAAGAGAATTTGAAAATTTTCAGTTTAGTGACTTTTGTGATGAACTCGGCATTCAACATGAATTTTCATCACCTATCACACCTCAACAAAATGGTATTTTTGAGAGAAAAAATAGGACTCTACAAGAGATGGCTCGAGTGATGTTGGCAGAGAAAGATGTTTATAAGAATTGGTGGGTAGAAGCAATCAACACAACATGTTATACAATAAACAGGGTGTACATTCGTCTATTCACTAACAAAACATCATATGAGATCTGGAAAGAATGGAAACCAACTATTTCGTATTTTCATGTCTTTGGCATTAAGTATTATATTCTCAGAGATAGAGAACAACAGGAAAAGTTTGATAACAGTAGTGATGAAAGAATTTTTCTGGGTTACTCAGTGAATAGTCGTGCTTACAGAGTGTACAATCACTGTACAAACACCTTTATGGAATATATTAATGTAATCATAGATGATTCAAATGGGAAGCAAGTATCAGGAGAAGGAGAAGATGAACCATTCCCAGATCATGTTCCAACACAGATCACTCTGACGGATCAGCAAGTCGATGTTAGAACACCAGAAAATTTAGAGAATCCAACTTACCCTGAAGATTTTAATGTTGGAACATCCATTCTCAGTACTCATGTTCTAACACAGGTAGAACCAGAAACTAGTAACAAGAGAACTCGTTCACTGCCACTGGTAAACTAAAGGGCACTTGCAGGTCTACAGTGCTTCAACTCTTTAATTGAACCAATTAATTTTAAAGAAGCTCTCCTGGATTAATATGGGATTGCATCCATGCAAGAGGAACTTGGGTAGTTTTTACAGAATGATGTCTGGTACCTAACTCCTCGTTCGAAAAGTATTAATGTTATTGGAACCAAGTGAATTTTCAAGAACAAATATGATGTTGATGGTCATATTACTCAAAATTTAGCAAGACTGGTGGCTCAAGGATACACTCAAGTATAAGGAGTTGATTTTGATGAAACTTTTGCACCAGTTGCCATGTTAGAATCTAGTCGGATAGTACTTGCTATTTCTTGCACTATGGATTTTACCCTGTACCAGATGGATGTCAAAAGTGCTTTTTTGAATGGAGTGGTGAATGAAGAAGTATATGTTGAGCAACCTAAAGTTTCAAAAATCCTCACCATCCACATCATGTATACAAACTCAAAAAGGCACTGTATGGTTTAAAAAGGCACCTAGTGCTTGGTATGAGCTAATGACTAACTTTCTCACTGAGAAAGGTTATCGTCGGGGGGGGGGGGGGTAGATCGAACTTTAATTGTGCTGGATAGATCATCAAAAAAATTGATTGCTCAAATTTATGTTGATGATATCATGTTTCGGTCTACCTCAAAATCTATGGTACACGATTTTGTCATTGTAATGCAGGATGAATTTGAGATGAGCAATGTTGGTGAGCTCACTTATTATCTAGGACTTCAGATGAAGCAAGAAAAGAATGGACTGTTCATCAATCAAATTAAGTATTCCATGAATTTGGTAAAGTGGTTCAGCTTAAGAAACTCTCGACCAGTTCGAACTCCAATGGGAACCACTACAAATTAGGGAATGATGAGAAAGGCATTGCAGTTGATCAGAAACCGTACAAAAGTATGATTGGGAGTTTACTGTAACTTACAGCCAATCGACCAGGCATATGTTTCAGTGTAGAGGTATGTGCGATATTTCAAGCTAATCTAAAGGAATCACATCTGACTGCAGTTAAAAGAATTATTCGATATGTGAGTGGTACTTCTGAGTATGCAATATGGTATTCTAAGAATCAAGACTCAATTATTATTGGATATAGTGATTCAGATTGGGCTGGTAATGCAGATTATTGCAAAAGCACTTTAGGTGGATGTTTCTTTATTGACACAAATTTGGTTTCTTAGTACAGTAAGAAACAAAATTCTATTTCCTTGTCATCTTCTGAAGATGAATATCTTGCTGGTGGAAGTTGTTGTGCACAAAATGTTGAAAGACTATGGAATTCATCAAGGCCCTCTGAAGATTCTATATGACAACAAAATTACTATTGATATTTCTAAGAATCTTGTTCCGCATTCTTGAACTATGCACATTGATATATGACACCATTTTTATTCGAGATCTTGTGGAAAGGAAGGAAGTCATGGTACCTTATGTTCTAACATCGGAGCAATTTGTTGATATTTTTACAAAACCACTGGATTCAGCCACATTTGAGCTCCTCGGCCAACACTTAGGTGTGTGCCCTATGTGAGGTATTATATTTACAAGCTTTTATTTAGCTATAAATTTTTTTGTTTTCTTTATGCGTACAAAAAAATAGAAAACACAAAAATTTTGAAAAAAAGAACAAAAATATGAAGGGCTTGCTGCATGTTGGAATATGGGAAGTTAATCAGAGGAGAGAGAATGACTTGGGTTTTTTTTACGGCTGGAAGTTGAAAAGTGGAAATAATTACCTTGGAAAGAGTAAAAGGTATAGTGCGGATTTTGAGAAAGGAAGTTAACTTTTCAATTTTTTAATCTTTCCATCACCTTCCTCTATTTTTCTTTCCCGCAACTACTTCCCTAATTTTTTGCCATTATTCTTGATTGTGTGAGATTGCACTCAGATTTTTCGTAAAAACCCTACTTTAGAGAGAAATGGGGTATCCTAGATCATCAGAGTTTGTTCTTCAGCCTCCCCAAACTTTTTATTCCCAACTCACAGTATGAAGATAAGCAGTGGATTCAAGAAGTTGTTTGGTGAATCAGAGAAGGAGCTGACTATAATAGAGAGCTCCATGTTGGAAGTTCTTGAAGGAACACCAGAACTAAGGGTGCAAGTGGTGTCCTCTAAAAGGCCTGAAAATATCCCGATACTGGAACCCAAGTTTTTCTAAGATAAGCCTGTCACTTATAATGGTCAGACAATTAATTCCTTTGATGATTGTATGGAATATTATTTGAAGCATAAGAAGAGGGTAGATTTAAGGGGCTATAAGGCTTTGTCTGAAAAGGTTAGTGGGTATAATTTGAGTCATTTTTTGAAAGGGATAATTGAGGACATTAGGTATATGAAACAATGGAATCCAAGATTAATTGAACTTGCATGCATAGATTATGAGGGCAACAATTTTATGTGTGTTTTTACCACAACATATGGACCTAGAAGTTTGAAAATTTGGAGATTGAATAACGTGCCTGAAGAATTTGGTTTGTTGAGCTCTTCAAGTTACAAAGCTGTTCAAATTTATGATCTCAGTGTGGCTGAGGATTTAATGAGGCTTAGGGAAGCACCCCCTGTTGTGATTGAGATTGACTCCAATGAGGAGGATTTGGAAGCCAGGAGAGATGACAATGTTCCAACACGGGCTGAGGATGCAGGGATAGATACACTAGATATGGAAGTTGATGAATATTATGATTTGGGAGGAGAATATATTGAGGTTCAAGAAGAATAGTTGAATAAGAAAGAAGTAAGGGTTGAGGAAGCAGAGGGTGTTCAGATCCTGAGTCCTGGGATTGAACCGGAAGAGGAAGATCCTAACCCAGATATGGAGACAGGGGGAGAAGAGATTATTGCTGATGAGCTTGATGCTAATGATGTTCCAACATCAAATCAGCATGTTGAAGAGAAAGAGGAGATAGAAGCAACTGAACCTGGCCTTGATGATGTTCCAACATCAAGACAGTAGGAAAATGAGGAAGTTGAAGTGATTGAGGTGGATAATGTTCTAACACATAAACACATTCAAGAAGAAAAAGTTGCATAGTGATGGATGAATTTGGTCAAACAAAGAGATCAAAGAGGAAAACAGTTGAGCCAGAATGTGAGTCAGCACAAATAGAGAAGAAAAAGAAGAAGGTTAAGAAGGAAGGAGGGCAAAGTACCAAGCCAGCTCCTCTAGTTGGGGATGCTTTAAATTCAACTTTTTTTTTATGAAGACTGTGCAGAAAGTTGCAAGGTGATGTCAAAAAGAAGGATCGTAGTTGAGAGGCCAGTGGATCTTGAATCCTATCAGCAGAATGGCTTTACAGCCTTCATAGATTACCTTGGTCTTACAACAGCTGCCACTTCTTACAAAAAGTACAATCAAAATCGGGTACATGAGTTCTATGCAAACATCATGGCAGGAAATTTGAACACAAATTTTGAGTGGTACGACAGGGTGTTGAATAGAGGAAAGGTAATCAGATTCCGTGGTGAAAGAATTAACCAGGTTCCTGGTCTGCCAAACCTTGTATTTGAAACTGTCTATCCTGATAATCTAAAGGTAACCGATGATCATATTTTGACAGAGCTAACTGGTGGAATGAAAACCCAATGGCCAGGTTAGGGCAATGCTACCACATTAAGCCTTACTTGCAGGTACTTCTGCTTATTCCAGATTGCTATAAATCGTTGGATTCCTTCATCCAGTAGCACTACTCTGACAATGGAGATGGCTAAATTTTTGTACTGCATTGGAACTAAGACCCCTGTGAATCTTGGAAGAATCATTCAAGAGAATGTGGTTTATCAAGCTGTTTCATCTAGGGTAAAAAAAATGCTCCACCACATCCTTGTATAATATCTACACTGGTCAAGGCAGAAAAGGTAAAGGCTTAAGATGATGATGTGATTGAGGCTGCTAGCCCAATCAAGGCTAATATGCGGATCTTTTCTTCCAGAAAGATAAATGATCTTCCATGGGTACCAACAGAAGCTGGGTCATATACTGTAGCAAAGAGACTAAAGGAAGCTAAGAAGATTGCAATTATTGGACATATTGCTGCCTTGAGAGTTTAGATTGCAGCACTAGAGACAGAATTAGCTTAGATGGATGTTGAACATTGAGATGCATGATTGTGTTATGGCTCAGATGTTATGTTTTTTTAATGATTTTTTTGCCATGTATTATTCTGGCCCCAAGGGGAAGTATTTTGGATTTCTTGATGTTGGATTTCTGGATTCTGGTTCTTTTGGATATCATTTTTGGCCCAGCTGGAAGTTATGGCCTGTTTGGAATTCTGGTTTAAATATTTTGTGTGGCTTGGCTGAATGTTTTACTATTATCGAATTTCTAACATTCGGTTGGACTGATGTTCCAACATAGGGTAAAATATTTTCTGAAACTTTGTTTCTTTATGAATGTCTATTTGATGTTTCAACATGTGTGTGATTATTGGTTGAAGTTGTGAGATTCAGGGGGAGTTAAATTTGTGTGTCAACATTCATATTGATCTGATCGTTCTATTTGCATAGTTGATGGTTTGAAAATATAAAAAGGTTGATGGGTCCACAAAATGCCAAATAGAGAGATTGTGAAATCCAGATTTGTTTGGTAATTTGTGGAAATTATGCAAATATGGAATGTTGTGTTGTAACATCAATTATGGCATAATTTGCAAGATAATGAGGTTTATTGTAGAATTCGAGAATCATATATTCCATCCGAGATGTATTTGACTGTAGAATATATCAATTCCTATATGTATGGGATTCGATTAGATTTATGGAATATGGATTGATATGGAATTTTAGCTAAGGCTAAGATTTGAATGGAATATTCTAATTCCTTACTTTAATGGATTAGATTTGGTAATTCGTATCTCCAAGCGATTTGATTGTTATCAGAATATTTTATGGAGAAGGAATTCTATTTCGCACAGAACTGGATACTTGTGATGGTATATATAGAGGACATTCTGGCTAAACTACTTACGAATTTCAATAGAAGAAAATCTGCATTCAGATTTTATACATCGAGAGTAGCCGGGAGCTTTTACGTGAGTTCCAACATGATCAAACTCTTTTGATCTAAGTTCATAATCGGATGCCTGAATTCTTTGGGAGGAGGAGATTCAACGTTGACGAGTATCGAGGTCAGAGAGAGTATGATCAAGGCGGATTGATAGCAATGAGAACTTGCAAAATCTAGACGTTGTAATTAGAGAAGATAAGTAAAGTTGTATGATATATATTGTACTCTACATTTCTGATTAGTAGATTTATTCTGAACTGACCTAGGTCCCGCGGACGTAGGTGAATTTCATCGAACTACGTAACCAAGTTTGTGTGTCACTGTTATTATTTTTACCTGCTTGGTTAGAAAACTAATGTTGGAACATGGTTGTGGTAATTAACGAATTTAGGGTAAACTAAATATCAACTATTTTTTCAGAATTTTTTACACATGTGATTAAAGATATTACTAATCCCCCCGGTCCTCTTATAATGCCTCACTTTCTATTTTAGGATGGTCTCTTTTTTATTTATTTTGGCCCCCTTCCTTTTTTGGCAAATTCTATATTATTTTCATTCAGTCAATTTGTTTTTACTCTCCCAATACAACTTTCTCCACTCAATACAACTTTTAAAAATCCACGTACCATTTTATAAGAGACCATATTTAGAGGACCAAAGGGAGTAGTTTAAAATTGATTCAGTTAATTTTCAAAAGTCAAATTGTGACAATTTATTTAGGATAGAGGGAGTATTGAAAATAATTAGAATTTAACATATAAATTATAAATATATTTATGATATATTAGATTATAAAGTTTTAATGAAGACATATTTATAAGGAAACTCTCCTAAAAAGATATTTTTTTTTCATATAGTGCTGATATGATCATATATTTTTTACATGAGTGTTGATCTAACCATGTCTTATTAAAACCCACTGATAGCCAAAAGGTTCTCCTCCAAAAAACCTAGCCGCCGCAGCCTTCTTCTTGTTCTTCGATCTTTTCCACATTTTCCCATTAGAGAAGATGGGGAACAACAGTTTATTTTAATTTATATTTCTGTTATTCAATAAGTGTGAGATTTATCTCCACAGATTAGTT
>JAULKM010156184.1:0-16817 GCA_032355605.1 Rubia tinctorum
AATCAAAACAAGAAGGGTCGATTCAATAATTACCCTGCATCGAGGAATCCTAATGCGAAGATTACAGATGCGGACTGAGCGAGAAATGTGGTAGAACGTAATTTGGGATTATTATTCTGATTTTCGGACAAATTGTTCTTCCTTGCGGAAACAATTGTGGAGTAGAAACATGGGCTTCTTTTTTTGAGAAAGAGATGATTAGATGCATTGTTATTATAGCAACAATTGGAGAATATGGTGGTACCTGGTAACAGTATCGCCATTTTTGGTATCTGGGAACTCAAATGGGTTCTTTCTGGTATTAACGCATGAGTGGCTAGCCTTGACTCTCAGGTTTTTATCCAAGGAGTGACACATCAAATAAATTGTTATATCACGCCTTGAATTTTACTTAATCACTTAATATATTTGTTTTATTAAAATATTATATACATTTTAAATTTATTTTAAAGGAAAATGAAATTATTTATTTATTAATGATAAAAAAATGATTTTAAATTTGGCCAACCTTGGTGGTGACGGCGGCAGTGGCTGAAATCGAGTTTATGGTCATCCTTAGGGTCGTCGGTGAGGTGGAGAGGAAAGGAATCGACGCCTCCTCAACGGAAGGAAAGAAATCAAAATCACAGAGATTGAATTCATCAAGGGCAGGATCTGGAGCCATTGCGATGGGAATGTTCGCTGGTCTGGTGCGTCTTCTTCGGCGTAATTGCATTTCCCGACCAGCGCATGTGTTTCCCGCCCTGCCCATGCTTCTTGTCGCCCCGTTCTCGTTTCCCTGCCCTAGCCCGATTCTCGTCACCCTGATCCTTTCTTCTTTGCGTTTTCGGGAGGGGCTGGGAGGGATTGTGGTTTCGGTGGGTGGCTGGGTACGAATGTGAGGTTAGACTAGGGTCTAAGGAGCTGGGAAGGGAGGGTTGTTTCTGGCGGGGTTGGGTTGCCGGCGGGAGGGTCTGGGTGAGGGCAGGAGGAGCTGAATTTTCCCGGTGGTGGCGGTGACAACGATGGCGGTGGCGCAACAAGGGCGAGGGAAAGGGAGTTTGATTTTATTTTAATTTTAAAAGTTAAATTACTATTATATGTGTATATACGTACTATGGCGTAATCTAGTAAAATACATGGCGTAATTTAGCAACACCTTAAATCAAACAGAAACAAGGAAAACATTGTTCATTTAACCCTCATTTCTTTGATAGGTGTGAATATTAATTTAATTTTTTTACTGCATATATAATTCTCGGTTGCTTTGAAATTTTGGTCAATTCCATTTTTGTCGATTTTATGTGAAAAGACTGAAATGCCCCTCCAATTAAATAAAAAAACACAAATAGCCAAATGTGTGTTTTGCCTATCCCTAAATTTCAAAAGCACAATTATTTGGCTCTGTCGAACGAACCTCTCTTTCTTTGCCAAACGAACCCATCAACCCGAATACTTACTCGTAGCTTTGTTCAAGCATTCGAAGATAATAACGACTTCGAAGACGCGAGAGGGTGACAGGGGAGGGTGGTTTGTGAAGGAGATGGATTGGCGGCTGTTTGGGGTGGTTTGCGGTCGGAGCCCAGATTTGATTTGCATTGTATTTGGGTCTTAAAGGGTGGAAAATAGGGAGCAGGAAGGTTGAAGTGTGGGAAGCTTGTCAAGAAGTTGTGGGGAGGCGACGTTAGGGTTCAAGGAGGTAGTATTGGGGTGAGAGGTAGGGATGACAGTGGGGCGGGTTTTGGTGGAGGTCTGCCCCGTATCTGCCCCAATGGAACGGGTATGGATGTAATTTTTGTGGGCGTGAGGTGGGTATGAGTATGAAAATTGATACCCGCCATGGGTAGTAGGTCGGGCATGAATATTAGTTCAAACCCGCCCCACCCTCGCTCCGCCCCACTATACTCGCTGTGTACACACTAATTTATTATATAACAAACTACTCCCTCCGTCCCACAATGATTTTCCTAATTTGACTTTTAAGGTCAAACTAAGCCAACTTCAACCATTAAATTCTCTTAATATATATAAGATTATGATTATGTGATATGATTTTAGTTTCTTCATAGCATATATTTTTTAACTAATATTTTTTTCAGAATTTGTTTACATTCACAAAAATATATATTAGTAGTTAAAAATTGATGTAGTTGACTCTAAAAGTCAAATTAGGAAGATCATTGTGGGACACAATGAGTATTATCTATCCATAATGAACATGTATTACTTATAATATTTTCATGTAAATATTATTAAACTTTTAATATTAAAATTATTAATTTTAAAGTAAAATTTAGGTGTTTTTGAGAGATATAAATGGGGTGAGTAAAATGGATTTGGAGTGGATATGGAAACCCAAGTGGATGATGAGGCGGAGTGGATTTTAGATAATACCCGATAGGACGGGGTGAATTTTAATATTGTACCCTCCATGAGTGATAGGGCGGGTATGTGTATGAAAATTTTAGGTGGCCATGGGTATGGATGTACCATAATCCGTACCCACCTCGCCACATTGCCATCCCTAATCACCCTCACCCCCAGCCCTACCATGAAACTAATCCCGCCACTATAACCCTCCCAGCCCCGCCACCGTGAAATTAATCGCGTCGCCATCAAACCTTGTACTCAGAGGGCGCAAAAGAAGCAATAATTTGTGTTGGGTCCTTCCCAGCACCTCTTAATCTCAAAAGGTCAAGAACTTTAAAATTAGAAAAAGGCCCAGCATATTCTTCTAGTCGGCAAGAACAACCACCAACTCGAACCAGGATGAAAATGGGAATCAGAGAAGCAAACCTCGAAGTTATGAAAACAGCTAGGCTCCAGTCGATTTGCTGTCAAGGCTGCTACGGTTTATATGTTTTTTGGGTGGCACCTCTACTTTGGTGGTGTGTGATGGTGCTCCTCGCTACCGCTGGTGAGAACGACACTCCGGCGACCTCAGAGTTGTGAAATCAACTCTGTTTCGATTGATTTGCGGCGATGCTGGTACAATGGCTCAAATTTTTTGGGTGACGCCTTTACTCCGGTGTCGTGCAATAGTGATCCTTGCCTCCGCTGGTGGGAATGACACACTGGCGACCTTATATTTGTGAACGTGGCTCGGCTACGGTCGATTCACGGCAGTGCTGCTATGATGGCTCTATTTTTTAGGCGGCACCTCTACCCCAGTGTTGTGCGATGGTGCTCCTCGCCTACGTTGGTGGGAACAACACTTCGGCAATCTCATAGTCGTGAACGTACCTCGATTTTGGTCGATTCACAGCGGCGCTGATATGGTGGCTCTGTTTTTTTGGTGGCGCTTCCACTCCTGTGTTGAACGATGGTGCTCCTTGCCTCCACTTGTGGGAATGGCGCTCCAGCTGCACTGCTATGGTGGTCTACGGTGGTGATTTTTTTGGGAGAGAGGATAATAGGATGGATTACTAACCAAGTCGTAGTCCCGCCGTGAAACCCCAACCCTAGCCCCACCGCTGCTCACCCTCACCGCCGTGAAACCCTAAACTCGCTATGCCGCCGTGAAGAGAATAAAAGAAAAAATAAAATAAAATAAAGGAGTCCGACGGCAGATGGAAAAGAAGAAAAGAAGGAAGATGAATAGATTTTAGGGTCATAATTGTAATTTGCTTCTTCATTTCATTTTTTAAATCAAAGGGGTAAAATAGTCTTTTCATTCAAATATAGCCTTAAACTGTCGGAATGAGTAAAATTGCACTTACATCAACTATCTAGGTTATATTTGCACTTTCAATTATCAAAAGGTTATATTGGCACTTATGTGATGTAGGTAGGGTTATAAAATCACTTTTCTCATACATTTTTATTCATTCGTACAAAAAATAACTAAAAATAATTAGGTATTGAGTAAATATATAAACTGTGATTACGAGATTGTTGTGAAATTATATAGAGTTGCTATTTGTTGCTGAAAAAACATGATTTACAAGTATTAGGTACATATTATCCCATTGTCAATGGATTTCACTTTGTCATTTGAATTCATCATGTGCGGTATATGTGTCGGTGTATCATTGTGATTTTGAATGTGAGATATCTATAAGTCAATTAATCACGTGCAATATACATACAATGAATCATTACGGTTTCATGTATAATTTAACTAATCACGTGAAATATATATATTTCAATTTATCGCTGAAATTTTTAATAAGAGATGAATACAAGTCATGCCAAGTTAGACTCATGTGTGATATATTTTCATGGTAAAGGTGCATGTACAACTTGAAAAATAACTCATTGAATTATTCTAGATCATTATGTGTGTGAATGCTATATACGTTCATGACCGTTATCTCTTTTTTGCTCTTCATTAAAATAGGAAAGTCATTTGTAATCAATTATTTTCTTTCTCTTTTTGGTATAATTTATAATTCTTTGTATTAGTGTGTTATTCACCAACAAGTTAAAGTTTATATGTTATATTTCCTCTATAAATAATTCACTTAAATTACGGTGCATGTACAACTTACAATATTGTAGTATTAAGGTTACATTATAGCCTATGATTCTAGTGTTTTCCTCAACTATGAAGTTCATTTGTATTAGAATCATTTTTGAATTATGTAACGGCCGTAATAAACTAGCCCCACTCCCCCTGAAAGAATGATTTTCCGTGAATGATTTGTTATTGAGAGAAAAAATAAATAGACAAGATTATAGAGATAGAATCGTGGTCCAAGAATAACTCTAGTCTACTCATCATTCCTATCCTTATCTAGTCATCAATCTGACTTATCTTAACACCCCCTCAAGCGAAGTGTCAGATGCTCAGAGACGCAAAGTTTGGAAATGAAAAACTCAAATAACGGACAAGAGAAACCCTTGGTGAAGATGTCCGCAACCTAAAGAAAGATAGGAAGATGAGCAACACACAGCTTGCCAGATGCAACTAACTCCCGAACAAAATGATAGTCAATGTCGATGTGCTTCACCCGCTTGTGAGCAACTAGATTCTGAGCCAAGAATATGGAAATACTATTGTCGCATAACAGCAGTGGAGAACCAGAGAGCATAACATAAAAATCACGAAGGATACGGGTCAACCAAACAACCCCTGAAGTGGTGTTGGCGAGGGCCCGATACTCAAACTTCGTGCTGGGAAGAGAGACAATGGGCTATTTCTTGCCACTCTAGGAAACAAGGTTTCCACTCGGAAAAACAACATAGTCGTACGTGGATCAGAGAATCTCAGGACAATGAAACCAATCAGCATCAGAATAATCCAACACTCGGGAGAACTGGCAGACCGAAAGGAAAGACCAAAGTGCATGGTACCTTGAACATATCAGAGAATCCGAGTTACCATGGGAAAAATGTTCTTCATGAGGGTCCTAAAGATACTTACTAACCATGTTGATTGCAAAAGCTAAATCAGGACGGGTAATCGCCAAGTACCGTGAAAAGCCCCGACTAGAGAGCAACAAAGCGTCAGATTCCGAAATAGAGGACTGGTGAAGCTATGAAGTTATGAGCCTATCACAAATGGAGTAGAAACTGGAGTAGCATCAGACATCCCGGCATGAGTGGGAATATCCATGGCATACTTTGCTTGGCTGAGAAGTGAACCCGATGAAGTGGGTGTAACTTCCAAACCAAGAAAGTAGTGAAGAGTGCCCAAATCCTTGATGGAAAACTCCTGATGCGTCCTATCAATGAACTGCCAAAGAACAGTAGAGTCGGGTTGTTACCTATAAGAATAATGTCATCGACATAAACTAGCAAGTATAATAGCGACAAGCTCCGAGACAGAACAAATAAAAAAGTGTCAACTGAACTGCATAAAAAATAAAACTAAATCAAATAGGTGCTTAGTCGTTGAAACCAAGTCCGAAGATATTTCTTAAGACCATAAATGACCTTACACAAGCGACAATCATAATACGGATGAAGCGGGTCCTTGTAACCAACGGGCTGCGCCACATAGAATGAACCATCGAGGATGTATTTGAGGAAGACATTCTTGACGTTTAGCTGATGAAGATACCATGATCGCATTGTATAAATATCCAGAACAGTACAACCCGTAGAGGCTCTGACCACCTACTGAAAGTGTAATCCAAGTTAAATCCTAGAATCTGCGAAAAACCCTGCGTAACAAGCCTAGAATTATGACGCTCAATAGTGCCATCTGGACGATACTTAAGTCGATAAACTCATTTGGAGCCAACAACGTTGACATACGATGGGCATGGCACCAAATCCTAGGTGTGTTGTCTGTAAAGAGCTACTATTTCATCATCCACAGCAGAAACCCATGATGGATCCTGAAGAGCAGTGCAATAACTCGTAGGCTCAGAGTGAGCAAGTAAGGCAGCAGTAAGACCGTGAGCAACATTATCAGAATAATCTCTGCACTGAATATCCCCAGTCACCAATCAAGTAGCTATCTGATGAGTGTGAGTCCGAGGTGGAGAGACCAGAAGAGTAGTCGCGGCCACCAAAGTGGCTGGCAAAAAGAGCCGGTGAGGCAGGTGACGAATCAGGTAGGCTGGTCGAAAAACTAGGTGGGCTAGTCAATGGCAAGATGGGCGGAGCAGGATGCATCAAAGCGGCCACTGGATGGTTTGAATCGGAAGAGCAGACAGAATATGGTGCCGTAATCAGTGAGAACGATAGCATCAATGAGCTAGGAGGGCTGGAAAATGAAGTGACAAGTCGAGTAGAAAGAGATGCCATTGGGGAAGAAACATGAATATCAGCTGATGCATTAGCGGGATCCAAAAAAGTAGAGACATCCAAAGAGAACGGAGATACTAAAGTAGAACCATCGACATAAGGGAAGGAGGTGTCGTCTAACAGAGCATTTCTGGTGACATGTATCTTTCCAGAAGTAGGATCTAAACATCGATATCCCTTGCACTGTGAGTTGTACCTAAGAAAGACACGGGGCAAACTGCGAGAAACGGGTTTGGGAGCTACATATAGACGAAGATAAGGGTACACATGACAACCAAATACATATAAGTTTGTGAATATGGGAACCCGCCCATTAGTAACTTTATATGGTGATCGTCAACCAAAAATAGAAATGGGCAGCTGATTTATGGTATAAGAGACTGTATAAAAAGCGTGAGGTCAGTGAGAGAGGGAGACATGAGAGTGGTATAACATGTACAATCCCATCTCATCAATGTGGTGGTGTTTGCGCTTAGCCCGACCATTCTACTCAGGGGTATACATGCGAGAAATATGATGGAGAATGCCCTTTGTCTGAAAGTGGGAGCGTAAGTGACCATTTACGAACCTAACCTTTTCCCCTCCCCGCCCCATCACTCTGAAGCACCTTAATGGTGCAAGAGATATGGTTCTTCACAAAAGTATCAAACTGGCAATAAACATACCAAAAATCAAATTTGTGGTGTAGTGGGTAAAACCACGGGAGTCGGGAATGATCATCAAGGAAAATAGCATAATAGGAGAAACCATCAGCAGATAATATAGGAGAGGGCCCCATAAGTCACAATGAACTAGATCAAGTACCCTAGCTATACGTTTATCATTTGAATGAAAGATAATTGCTTCTTTTTAGCCTGTTCACACGCATCACAATGAGTAGGTTTGGGTAAAACCGATGAGACAGATAAGGATCCAGAAGCACGCAAACCAAAAATAATGGAATACTGACCAAGCTTAGCATGCCAAGTTTCAAAAAATGCAAGGAACTTATTTTTATTCCACAATAGATAACAACGAAGATGCATCATAGTCTAAAATATAGAGACTATCTTCAATATGACTGTTAGGGTTGTTAAAAAAACTGGAAAACTAATAACCGGTATTTTATTCAGTTTACGGGTTAATTGGTTAATCGTTAATATCTATTACGGTCATCTGGTTATGTCGATTAATCGATTCCTTTATCAGTTTTATAATTTGGTAATCGGTCTAACCGGATAATTAGTAAGAGATTTTAAAAAACATTAATTATTTAACTTTATTTCAAACCCAAAAAATTAATTCATTAAACTTTGGGCCTTGATAACAAACCCAATAAGAAAACTTTAAATTACTAACCCAAATTAAACTATTCTTTAAACTCTATATTATTAGCTCGTGTATCTTTAAATAATGAGTTGGTCTCCTGACAGGTGGACTGTTCATAAATTTATGGATAAGCATATTATTATTTTTACCTTATACACTGTATTTGTTAAATTACATACTCCCTCTGTCCCAACTTAAGCTGCACACTTTGACTTTTGACAGTTGACAGTTGACTCAAAAAATGTTTGAGCATTAATATCTTTAACTATGTACAATTAAAAATTATAAAAAATCAATATTTTGAAAATACACATTAAGACGAATCTAACACTATGCCACATGATAATATCCTTACTTATATATCAATAGAATTTTATAGTTAGAATTAGTCAATTTTGACTGAATGAATAGTACAAGTGCAGTTTAAACTGAGACAGAGAGAGTACTAAATTTGAAAATATTTTTTATATTGTATACTTTAAAATACAATATTTAATTTTTTTTTAAAAATATAACATTTAAGGTAAAAACCATTGCGTTCTGTCCACAAACTTATGGAAAGACCACATTTCCTGAGATTTTCTCTTAAATAATAATAATGTCCAAATCAAATAATTATGCAAACAAATGTCAATGTAGTTTATAATTGTGACCAACACTAATAATTATCAATGGGATATAAGTTTAATATTAATTCAAAAAATTATTCAACTCCTATGCAACACAATTATCCAATTCTTAAATTTCGCACCTTTTATTCTAAGTTTTGTGGCTCTACTACTAATCAATGTTAATATGGATTTATATTTATATTTTTAATTTTAAATGAATGATAAATATGGTAGCCGGTAATAACCGACACATCATCTGAAACTGATACTAACCGAACCGGTAAAACCGACAATATTATCGGTCGGTTATTCGGTTCCTTATAAAATTTTATAAATCGATAGAAATCAAAACCGATTAACCGCCTAATCGACAAATTGACCGGTTGAATACCCCTACAAACCGTGTTCTAAGGTGTCCCTAGTATTTTATGCCGAATAATAAATGAACAACCATTAAAGCAAACGACAAAGTTTAAGTCCCGAGTTAATTTGATATTGGAAAGTATTTTTTTAGTGATATCATGCACAATAAGCACATCATAAAGAGACAGAGACTTGGAAATATGAGAATCACCGACGTGAGTAATAAGGAGGGAAGAACCGTTGCCAACATAGACATGGGAAGAACCAACAACAGTGGGGGACAATGTCATGTGTTTTGTGGCGCCATAGTTTACAATCCACCTGGAGCCATTGTGTCATCGATGACGAGAAAGGCATGTATATCTCAAAATATCACACTACCAAGAACCAAAATGACCCATATCACAAAAGGCTAATGAGAAATCAATAAGAGCACAAAAATATGCCCAAAAACTGGCAGACACATGTTCTTCACGCACAAAGAGGAGCTGACGCGCGTACCCCATGGGCAGAGAGGAGTTGGCGTGTGTACACCATGCGCGCATGTCAAAACTTAGAAATTGGTTGCTAGATGGGGAGGTTGCACGCATACTCACTACTGTCGTCTCGCCGAAGAGAGATACTATTGGAGACTCGCCGCTGCTGGAGAGAGATACTGCGGGAGATGAATTTAACGCCAGACCAAGGAGAACTTCGAAGATGACTACCACAGAACACTACTAGGACCGGAGAAGATGGTCGACCGGTCGGAGAAGAATGCCATAGTTGAAATTGTGCGCAAAATGAACCCCATAGAGGACTATATAAACGCTGGAAAGGGATGCCAAAGAGAACACCGGATAAAGTTGTCGTAGACTCGAGAAACACGCCAGAAAGTTTTCAAAAAGTTGAGGTCTTCTGGAAGACAATCGAAATTTGGCTGGAGCAATGTGTTTAGGGGGAAGGATACTGCCATAAAACAAAATATAAAATAGAGGAGAAGAAACTAGGTCTGGAACCAATGAGGGTATGATAGCATGAAAGAATGATTTCCCGTGAATGATTTGTTATCGAGAGAAAGAATAAATAGACAACTTTACATAGATAGAATTGTAGTCCAAGAATAATTCTAGTCTAGTCATCGTTCCTATCCTGATCTAGTCATCAATCTGACAAATTTTTCTCCAGGTTCTCAGGACATGTATAGAAGGTGGAGCACATATATACATATATATATATATATATGGAATATGAAGAAGTGTGATGAACAGTTTTAGTGGTAGCAGTGGATAGAGAAGATTTGGTGGTAGCTAACTGTGGAGATAAACTAATATATCATTGTGCGTGCGAGTGTAATCTATGTGCAAGACCCGTGTCACTTTTTTGCTCTTCAATGAGATAGGAAATTTTTTCTTAATCAAGTATTTTACTTCTTTATTTGTTATAGTTTATTCGATTTGTTATAATCTAGTGATTTCTCATTCAAGCGATGAGATACATTGGTTACTTCGTAAATGTCAGAGGGTAAATTTAATAAAGATAGGCAAATGTAAACACCTCGGAGAAATGAATCTGACGGCGGGAATAATGGTGATGATTATGTGGAGAATGTAGAGAAGAAGAATGATTAATTAAATTCAAAATTCAGTTAAAAAGAAGAACGAATGCTCTGGTTTTTCTGTGTTGGTTTTTTGATGGGAAATGGGATACATTGGTTATTTCGTAAATGTCCGAGGGTAAATTTAGTAAAGATGGGCAAATATTGCCTCGGATTAGCATTATTTATGGGGGAAAGGTCCAATATCTTCTTATTCTTCTTGGATTAAGCTTTGCTAGTTTTAGACGAGTGATTGGAGGAGGTAACATCATGAAAATGGTGCTTGATTTTGAAATAAAATAAGATAGTAAATAAAATTTTATTCACTCACACAAAAAAATCTATAAATAATTAGGTATTGTGTAAATATATGAACTGTGATTACGAGATTGTTGTAAAATTATATGGAGTTACTAATTGTTACTGCAAAAAATACACGATTTACAAATATTAGGTACTTATTATCTATTGTCAATGGATTGAACTTTGTCATTTTAATTCATCACGTGCGGTATATGTGTCGGTGTATCATTGTGATTTTGAATGTGAGATATCTATAAGTCAATTAATCACGTGCAATATACATATAGTGCATCATTATGGTTTCATGTATAATTCAACTCATTGCGTGAAATATATATTTCAATTTATCTTTGGAATTTTGAATATGTGATGAATACAAGTCATGCCAAGTTAGACTTATGTCTGATGCATTTTCATGTTAAAAAATGATTCACTTAAACTTTGGTGCACACACAACTTACAATAACACTCACTGAATTATTCTAGATCACTGTGCGAGTGTGCGTGCGAATGCTATCTACGTTCATGACTATTGTCTCTTTTTTGCTCTTCATTAAGATAGGAAAGTGATTTTTAATCAAGTATTTTGTTTCTCCTTTTGTTATAGCCTATAATTCTTTGTCTCAGCATGTTATTCGCCAACAAGTTAAAAGTTTGTGTCTTATATTTCATCTATGAAAAATGATTCACTCAAATTACGGTGCTTGTACAACTTACAATATTATAGTATTAAGGTTATATTTTAGTTTTTTGTGTGTAAAACATTATAGCTTAGGATTCTAGTGTTTTCCTCAACTATAAAGTTCATTCGTCTTAGCATCATATTGTATTCATGAGAGTTTCTATATCAGGGATGTAACGACCGTAAGAAACTCCCTCCCTCCCCCAATCAATGATATTCCTTCAATATATGCTTTCCACCAAACTTTAAAAAAATAAAATTTTAATAATGACATATAAATCATGAAAAACTAAGCCATTTTTTATCTTAGGAAAACAAATTTCTCTCCAGATTCTCCATACACATTTAGAAGGTGGAGCAGATATGAATATAGAATATAGTAGTGGATAGAGAAGATTTGGTCGTAGCTAACAGTGGGGATAAACTAGTTTATCACTGTGCGTGTGAGTGTTATCTATGTGCATGACCCTTGTCACTTTTTGCTCTTCAGTGAGATAGGAAAGTGATTCTTAATCAAGTATTTTCTTTCTTTATTTGTTATAATTTATTCTATTTGGTATAATCTAGTATTTTCTCTACTTGTTGTAATCAAGCATTTTATTTCTCTATTCCCCCAGCCCCAATGATATTCCTCCAATATGTGCTTTCCACCAAACTTTAATATTCTAGAAAAGGTTTTAATATTGATAGATAAATCATGAAAAACTAAACCACTTTTTATCTTAGGATTTGTTACAATCATGTATTTTCTTACTTTATCCCCACCCCCCTCCAACACCCAAATGATATTCATCCAATATGTTCTTCCCACCAAACTTTAATAGAAACAATGATAGATAAATCATGAAAAACTAAACCATTTTTTAGCTTAGGAAAACAAATTTCTCTCCAGGTTCTCCATATACGTTTAGAAGGTGAAGCAAATATAGATATAGAAGACGAGGAAGTATGATAAAAAAAATTTAGTGGTAGCAATGGATAGAGAAGATTTGGTGTTAGTTAACTATGGATAAAAACTAGTATATCATTATGCATGCGAGTGTTATCTATGTGCATGACATGTGCCAGTTTTTTGCTCTTCAATGAGATATGAAAGTGTTTCTTAATCAAGTATTTTCTTTCTTTATTTGTTAATCTATCCTATATGTTACAATCTAGTGTTTTCTCTATTTTCTTTATTTTTTATCATCAAGTATTTTCTTTCTCTATTTGTCCCTTTTCGGTCGAAATGCTAATCCATTTACCCGACGAAGACCGCCATGAACTACCCAACGTTAACCAGGCGTCCGAGTGTACGTTCTAAGAAAAACTCCACCAATGCCACCACGTGACTGTCGTGCCAATAAGCGACCCAGGTGGTCACAAACATGAAAGAACATTGACTGCATTTTGAAAAATGGGCTGAGCTCTTGAATGGCTAGGTTGAGCGATTGAGGGACAATGAACGATAAGGCCATGTTTGGCTAGAGAACCGGGGAGATCTGAGTGGAGATGGATTCAAGTGAGGCTGAAAGTGTGTGGGTTGGAGGGTTGCGGGGAAAGCCACCAAAGATGATGGTGGCAGCCTCCCAAACAGCAATGAAGATGTTAAGACTTGGGTGGTGGAAGTGTTTGATTGTAGATTTAGGGTTCTAATATGCAATTGCTTTCATTCAAAGTCAAATCCTCAACTGTCTATAGTTTGCCTCATGCTTTTTGAAATGAATGGAGAAATACTAATTTGATAATCAAATAAATACATTTTATTTTATAAACTAGATAAAATAAGTTTAAAAAATACATATTAAAGATAAACAGTGCCCTTATTTATTATTTAAAGAGATGGAGACCATAGACATCACTACCCCATTCCTCCCATTATTCACTTTTTATTTTTTGTGGACACAAAAAACAAAAAGAGTGAATTTATATATATTTTTTTAAAAGAACAAGAGACCAGGTAAAAATAAATGGTGGAAAAATAAATTAAATGAAAATAAATATGAAAATGGGATTACAAAAAATAGTAGCATGGGAAAGAATGTGATTAAATGCACGAGGCAATTCAAGTACAATTTTTATAAAAAATAGTATAATTGTACACTTTTTTTTATAAAGAAAGTCTCATCTGATTTAGATAATTAATTTCTAACAAAATTGTTATCATGTTAATTTATTAAAATGTTCCATTTGAATACAATACATGTACTTCACTACTAAAAAATAACTAAGCCGACTAATTTTTTTTTAACTGATCTGTTCCAAAAATATTCATTGAATGTGTTTCTTAAAAAATCATTTTGAAACCCACGTAATCATGATTTCAAACAATAATACTGCAAGTCAAACAATAATCATGACTTTAATTTTTTAACTCATGAACTATCAATAAATGAGAAAATTATTAACATGATTTTTTTTGAGTTTTTAAAGTAAGAGAATTGTATCTCTAAACAAATTAAAGTAAAGTGATATATTATAAAATAAAAATGTAAGGTTAAAAAATCAATAGTGTACATGCCCCACCGTTAACCCTGAAATTCTTTAGCCCACTCTTAATAAACCTCTCAAATTAGATGCGTTGTTTGGCTTTCGAACGACACGTAAAAGCTTGTCTACTCCCTTTAAAAGGACAATAAGACTACCATATCTGATTATTTAAAGGATAAAGTGCTTTTTTATAAGTGCTTTTTGTTTAGTGCATGTATAATTCTTAATTTTTCAAAAATTCACATATATCCCTTTTAATTTTTTAAAAGAGAACATATATCTCTCCCAATTTTTTGAAAGTGCACATAAGTCCCCATAGCTGGAGCTCGACGCTTGAAAAACTGAGAAGTATATGTGCATAGACAAGGAACTGGAAATATATGAACACTTTAAAAAAATAGAAGGGTATATATGCACTAAACAAGAATTTGAGGGGCATAAATGCACTTTATCCTTATTTAAAATATGGGTTGGAAAGGCAAAAATCTCAAAACGAAATCGAGCAAGCACTCTATCTGTGTACTAATTATGTCGATAAAATATATGAGACAATAATTTAGAAGGTAAAGGTAAATTTTTGGAAAAAAATGTTTTTCCATAAGTTTACAAAAAGGTAAAAAAATTTAGTTTTGGTATTAAAAAATTATTATGCAACATGCAATAGTTATAAATTTATAACTCGATTAATTCAACCCAAAATTTTCATCTTGATATTTTCTAATTTTCTGTTTAAACTTTGATTTTTCCACAACTCAACACTTCTTAAATTATATTATACAGACTCTATGGCAAATTAGATTGAAAAAAAGACTGATGGAGAGTATTTTAAATTATACTCCCCCATCCCAATTCTATTTACACTCTTATTTTTTTACACTATTCCCTATAAAATCTTGCCCGTATATTTAAATAAATATATGAATAATATTATTATTTTGCTTATTAGCTTTTGTCTGCCATTATTACACACAAATAAACATATTAACGATCAAAGTTTTAAACAGCGTGACAATGATTGATGTGTTAGTAGAGATGAAATAAACATATTAACGATCAAAGTTTTGAACAACGTGATAATGATTGATGTGCTAGTAGAGATAGAATAAACATATTAACGATCAAAGTTTTGAACATCGTGGTAATGATTGATGTGTTAGTAGAGATTGATGTGTTACTAGAGATGAAATGGGAGTGCTACCTCTGTTTCTATTAAGGTGCAGAATCGGTTCTTGACTTTTTCCTAAACTAACTATAGAATATTTCAGCAGAATATATCTCCTCCTAGTTTGTAGGTATCTTGTATTTAGTTGAGATAGTTTAGGGATATTGTTGTTATAATCTCTGTATAAATGTATGATCACAATCGATGAAAGCAATCAACACTTCATTCCATAATTATCTATATTTCATTATATGGTATCAGACTTGCCAACTGGTCCAAGCACCATGTCTTCTGCAACTTCTCAATCGGCACTACCATAGAAACATCCTCTAGCACCAATTTTTTGAAAATCAGTGCCCAATTGTTTTTAGCACCGTTTTATAAAATTTAGCACTGAATTTTTGAAAATTAGTGTTAATTTTTTAAAATTCAATCTTCTCGCCAAAAAATTTGCCAAAATTTAGCACCGATTTTCAAAAAACCGGTGCTAAAATTTTTTAAATTCAATCTTCTAGCAAAAAAATTCAAAAAATTCGCCAAAATTTAGCACATGTTTTCAAAATATTGATGCTAAAGATTTTAAAATTCAATCTTCCAGAAAAAAATTCAAAATAATTAGTTAAAATTTTTAAAAATTTTGCCACAAAATTTCATGAAATGGGCGCAGCTGCGCGCAACCGCTCTAAACTAAATTATTTTTTTCTTAACTTTCAAAATCGTTCACTTCATTTGTTGACTTTAACTATAACTAGATTGAATTAAATTAATCGACGATCAACCTTTATTGACCTAATATAAATAAGAATATAAATGTTTGAATAACAAAAATCATGTATTTTGGAGCAATAGATAATGAGGAAACACAATTTTGGGCCACAGTGTAATTTTTTAAAATTATGTACAAGTAATCAATGTTGATTTTCGAGACTCTTCCATTCACCCATACATGCCCAAATTGCAATGTCGCAATCGTATATTATTCAATTGAATTTTGGTGTCGCCAATTTCGTGATTCGACAATTCCAAATATCTTGGAGGGGCCTAAGTGCAAAAAGTAAAAACTTTACTCGTAACTCCAAATTGAAATCCGCTCGAATGAGGTGCTTCCCTATACACTCCCATTTTATTTTTCAAATCCGTAATGGAATATTTATCATCAATCGGGCACAAGAACATATCCGTAATTCATTATGATTATCTTCCTTACTTCTATGTAATCAACTCTAACTTAGTCTAGAACATCTACTAGCACTTTCCTACAATTCACCAAAAATATATATTATTTAATATTTTTATATTCACAAAAAAATTATATTATATTTAATATTTCCCACAAATCTGAAAGAAAATGAAAAATTCTGAATTTTTTATAAAATATTAAATTTTGGTCATTTAAAAAAACAAAATTTCATTATTTAAAATATATATATATGGTTCTTTATAATTATGGTTCATAAAATAAATTTTAAATATTGAAATTAATTTCTGATTTTTTTTGAAATGAAATTAAAAATTAAAAATATATTATTAAATTTCACATATGAATTTATTTTGTTAGATATATTTAGGCAAAATTTTGGGAAAGACGGTTTTTCCATAGGCTTATGGAAAGACGGGGTTTAATTAGAATAATAAAAGGTAAAAGGTCTTTGTTGCAATATTAAAGTT
>JAULKM010156195.1:0-16817 GCA_032355605.1 Rubia tinctorum
ATTGGTTCAATGCTTAGACACGGTGTAGTGTTTATAAGTGTTACCAAACTTGTTGATTCTTCGTACTTAATGCCATTCATGGGATGCTTTTAGGCGTTGAAAGACTAAAAGGGTCATTAGTGAGGTTTTGCGTGAGATGTCGAATTCACTCTTGTAAACTAATATCAAATAAGGGTAGAATATTTATCTTCACAAGTAGTCAAAGTGTTGAATAGGTTATATGTTCAAGGATAGATAAGAGGCTTGGAAGTAGAAATCAATTGCCCCCAAGGGTTTGTCATTTGTAGTTTTCACAAAATGCCCCAAAGTTGGGCTTCATACTACAAAAAGACCATGAAAAACAAAAAATTACACCTCCAAAAAGTTTCAACCCAAAACATTGCCCAGCCAAGTAGACCTGCACAATTTTTTTTGAAAATATGGGAAAAGGGCTCGGATAGGTCGAAATATCTAGGTAAAAATGAGAGGCTAGGCCCATCTAGGTTGGAAAATCTAGGCAAAAATGAGAGGCCATGTGGAAAAAGGTGAGAGGTGAGCTCAACATGTGTGAATGCTAGGATGGAAACCCGAAAGGGCTCCTAGGAAAAATGAGAGAAATTGGAAACGGTACTTGAACATCTTTTGGCAATCTTTGGCGGTTTTTTCCTCAACATATTTTGGCCATATTTGGCGGGTTCTTCATCAATATCTATTGGATTGTCTAAAGTGGTTTCTTCGGATTAGTAAGCTAGTCTAGCCCTTATTATTTTACTTAGCCTTTTTCCACTTTTTCTTTTATGTATTTTTGGTGGATAAGTTACTTTAGCATCTTCGCGGAGAGTGAGAGTTGTGAGATTATTACTATCTTTTGGGAAACTAGGGTAGCTGGAATAATTTGAATGTGTTGGTTAACTTCTCTTTGCATGCTACATTCCTTTTTGATCTTTTCTCGTTCTTGTTTACTCAAGGATGAGTAAAGGTTTAAGTGTGGGGGGATTGATGTGAACCTTTATGCATGTGTTAATCGATGCATTTGACTTATTTATTATCATTTTTTGTTTGGTTGATTTCTATTTTAAGTTAGGTTTACCCGACAAAGGTTTAGACGGCCATTATTGGGTTTCTTGTCTCACTTCCAATTTTGGTAGAATTAATTGAAACTAATGGACACTTTGTATTCACGGGCACCCTGATCTTTCTTTGTGATCTTATTAGTAGGTTGCTCGTGAGTACTTTTTTATCATCTTTTTGTAGAGGGCCATCCGCGAGAGTGGTAGAAGATATTTGAAGGTCATTCCCAAGGATAGTAGAAGATATCGAAGACCATTCATAAGGATGGTAGTAGATTGAAGGCCACGGACTCCAAATTGTGGTAGTATATTTAATTGAGGCTGGGAAAGGCGGATTTGATGTTCAAGAAGGCCAATAAAGAAGCGGAGGAATTATAGTCCTAGAGTTGCACAGAGTTCTGGGAATGATCCGAAAAGAATCTGGCTTTGTGGGTGGCACCATTAGATTTTTCCTATCGAACATTATAAAATCAACTACAAGAACACTCAAATAGGATAAGCAGTTCATCCATAGCAGAGCAAATAAGTCAGCTAGCTAACCGCCTGACACATTCCATGCACGAAGCTAAAATCATCCGTGCAGGTCCGTGCAGAGGCCCCTACATAGACCATGCACTTCCATGCAGGCTGTTACACGAGGAGTCAAAAAATACTCCCAAACGGCTAAGTATCGGCACGGGCAGTTCCGTTTTAAACGGCCCTCGCTGTTCCAAGTCCCAAAACTCAAGACAAGCCCACGGGATGTGAGAAATAGCACGAGACGCACTGATTTTCTAAGAAAAAAGTCCTTTCAGCCGATGGGCTTCAACAAAAAACACGAGGCACGCAAATCAAAAGTTCAAGAGCAAGCACCATCCTACGGTCCGTGCGGGATGCCTTGAACGAGGCTGCACGGACAATGTCAGGCCGTACACCCAGCTTTTTACAAGGCTGCACGACCCGTGTTATTCCGTGCGGGCTGCCCTGCACGAGGCTGCACGAACTGTGCCATGGCGCACAGGCCATTTTGCACGAGCCTTCACGAACCTTGTCATGGCGCATGGGCCATTTTGCACGAGCCTGCACGAACCGTGATGTCTGCCGCTGGCCAAGCAAATTGCTGCTACTAGGTTTTTTTCCATTTTTGGGCCTTTTTCAAGGCTCAATTCTCCATTACTATATATATGGACCTTTTTCTACTAGGCTTTAAGTTTATGCCCATTTTCCATCTTCAAGAGTAGGATAGAGAAAAAAATACTCTTCCTTCTCTCGAGGTTCTTTTTCTTTCTTCTCTTTATTTTTCATTTGCTCAAAAGTATTGAAATACTTGGGTTCAATGCTTAGGGATTAGTTAATTAACTCGGGGATTATATTCATATTCATGTGTGAATGCCTATTTTGTGAGATTTCTTAGATCTACCTATTTCTATGTGTTTTTTTATCATTATGTTGGCTTATTCTTTATATTCTTGTGAATTGCATGATTGTCACACTTAGTAAGCACACACCATGACATTCATGTTGATGCATTATTGATAACCCCTGGGGAAGGACACCTAGATGCGCTTGGGGTAACGATAGTCCAGGTCCGTGTGGGTGTGTGCATGTAGGTTGCCGAGTAAACGTTACGATCGACCATTAGGAGGTCCTATCCGTACCTCTCAAAAATACAAATTATAAGCCCTAAATACTTCCTAACTACAACTAAGTAGATAGTGGCAAATCAGGGCCGTTTATGAAGAAGAGGGATCTTCCTAATGGTTCATGCATATAAGGGTGGTTACTAGACTAGATATACACATATAAAAGAAATCATGTAAAGAGGTGGGGGGGGAGGTTGATTTCTAAGTTATGAATTTAAGACAAGTTAACTAGCCAACAATATAAATCTAATAAATATGCAACAAACTACTAGAAAGATATTAAAACACAAGTCACGGGACCTTGGGCGTAATTGATTTCCAATTCCAAGCCTTTATTCTATCCTTGAATCTAAAACCTATCCAATAATGTAACTACTTGTTGTGATGATAAATATTATATCCTTCTTTGATAGTAGTTTACAAGAGTGAATTCGACATCTCTTAGTAAACCTTACTAATGACCCCTTTATTCGAAAAAAGGCTAAAGATATCCCATTAATGGCATTGAGTACAAAGAATCAATAAGCTTGAAAATACTTATAAACACTACACTGAGTCTAAGCATTGAACCAATTCATGCATTTACAAGAAATTAGTCAAGAACGTTCAACGTTCATAGACCTCTCCTATTTGCTACACAAAACAAATATGAAAAAGAGTTCGACATTATCATATTCATCTAGAATTTATCAAATCATCAACATAATTAAAAGCTATAATTCATACTCTTGAACTCCATATCAAAAGAGGGGGAAATTAGCTACTTTTTCCTAACCCTAACAAGCAAGCAATTCATATACTTAAACTTCCAACAACATTAATGAATTCAACAATCAATATTCAAAGCTCAATAAATGCAAAATAGCTATAGCATTAAATAGGAATAAAGAAATCTCAGGACATGGGCCTGGAAGCCTTAATCAATTGCTTCCAAGACTAAGTTCAACCACTAGAATTCATACTAAACATCAACAACAATTAAAACATAATCTAGGATGAAACTAAGATGGAAAATAAAGAGAACAAGGGTTTTTACTTGAAGAAATTGGGGACAAGAAAATTGGAAATAGAAAAGGATAAAGTGTGCTATTTATAGTACAAGAAAAAGGATAACTCGTTCTGGCCACTCGTCCATCGCGGCTCGCGGCCGATGCCAAAAACAACATTTTGATTTTATTTTTTCTTCTTGTCTTCTAGCTTCCTCTCCACTTCACTTCTATTAAAATATTCAAGCTTTCAAGTCTTCAAAAGATGAACTTCGTGGTCTTTAATGGTCTTCGGTCGTCAAGTTTCAATGTTATTGTCATGTCACACAAAATCCACTAAAAAAGTCGTAAGAGCATAAAAGTCGCTCTTATCTCTCCTATGAAATTTTGAGGTAGAAAACAAGCTTTAGATGAAAGAAGAAAACACAATTAATTCAAAAAAATCCCAAAATATGCACATAAAATGGACACGTCAAACATCTCCACACTCTAACCTTACTCTTCCTCGAGTAAGAAGAGATTCAAGAACACAAAGAGATCCACATATCCAAATCCTAAACTAGTATTCCCCCAAATCAATACCTCACAAAACTCTCAATATCAGAAATCCCAAAATTAAGCTCAAATGAGAATTCATACACAACCCATATTCCAAAATCTACGCAACAATACCAACTATCAACTCACTAATACTCATAAAAACATTTCCAAGTCCCGAATTGATAAACCCAAAATCCATAGGCATCAAGTGAAATCAAATCCATATCAAATGTTCAACATATACTTCACTCTATACCAATATATCAACCTAAAAATGAAGCATACCAATAATAAAAAAATTCATACCTTACTTCGTTTTCCCCGCTAAGTTACCCAATCCCAACAAGTCTCATGATGTTAGGCTATATAATCCATCCATATGTCAACCGCAACTTTATGACTCCAACGCCAACAAATGATTAAAATTGTAACACATTTTATTTTCTATTTCTTTATTTCTCTCATTTTTCATAAGGGCTCTTTTGGGTTTTCATCCTAGCCACGCATCAATTTTCTTTGGCTCACATCTCATCCACACATTTAGCCTCTTATTTTTGCCTAGGCTGCCCTTTCGGGTTTTCGGCTTGTCCGGTTCCCCAATGTTGCCTAAATTACCTTCTTGGGTTTTCAACTTAGTGAGTTTGCTATTTTTACTTTTGTTCTTTTTCATTTTTATTTTTCTAATAAACTTTCAATTTTTTAATTTTTTCATGTTTTTCCAATCAAAAGTAGCAAAAGGCTTTCTACATGTCAAAACTACTAAAAGCATCCGAATACATATAAAACAAAGCATCCAAAACCAAAAACATTCACAGGCATCCAAGTCTAAGGTCATCCAAAAGGAAACAATTCTTAATGCTAAACTCCCTCCCCACATTTTGAAAAACTATATTGCCCTCAATGTAGACAATACATGGCAAACACGATATGAATCAAGGTAGGGGAGTGTAAAAATGCTCACAATCACTGATGTGAGGAGAAACTGCCATCTTCGGAGTAGTATTGTCTGTACTAGGCCATCCACTCCTCGTTTCTCTAACGCCTCCCTGTGCTGCGCTGCTCTAGAATTAGGGCTCGGGGAACCACCAATGTTCAACTGGATGTCATGTATCCTAGATGAGAGTTGATCAATCTCCTCATCCATCTAAATGTGAGAGACAAATAGGGTATTGTCTAAGATCATGCTCTACAGTCGGGAGTAGAAATGTGGGGGCGGTTGTGGAAATGGGTTGTGCCTGTTGTCCCAATGCATCAGCTCAGTGTCAGATTAGGGGTGGAGAATATGGTGTACCCTGTAGTGAGTGCTGAGTGAATGGTAATGTGCCCTCCTAAGCTTGGACTAGCTGTGGTGGGAGGTTCAGAAGTTCCCGCTGAAAATCTGGCTGACACTGTACATCCGCATATATCGTTAAGTATTCCACAGATGTGTGGGGCTCTAGCTTGGTCTGGTGGACCCGGGGGAGATTCATAAAGGTAACACCATCCTTCTCATACAACCAGTGGTACACCCCGGGAATATGCATAGACTAGATGAGGTGGTAGTTCTTCATCCTCACTAAGGAGATGAGGTATGAAAAGCTCCTACTCAATCGCTCAAAACCATCCGGGACAATGAGGCCAAAGTGCTCTGCCAGGAGGGTGATTATATCTCTCATGGAAATATCTCCCTTTAGCTTCTTAGCCACACTGATAACCCTCACCATCCACAACTCGGCTCACTACCCATATCCTATCCCCACACTTGTCAACTGCCGTAAGTATTGGATGTCTTCATTTGGCACGTTCATCGGCTCTGCCTAAAAATGTAACATCCTTACTAAGAACCTGTACACAAATCTGAGAGCGAGATGGATGATGATGATGTTGCTCTTGTCCCTAGCATCTCTCACCCTTCTTATTATAATGTACCAAAACTGGATATCCTCCAACAGGGCCTATAGGTCTAATCTCGCCCTATTCTCCATCGTGTTCCACCCAAAATATTCCTCAATCTGTGATACAGTCATCTCCCAAGGGATATCATCGTGATGAAAATGGAGGAATCTCTTACATGGCTCTCCATCCCTAATACTTCGTAACTGTTGAGAGAAATTCCAGAGTATACTGCTTGTAGGTTGGGGCACTCTTGCTCATAAACCCTTCTAATCCTCCTTTGGCTAGGAGGCAGTGGATAGGCTCCCTTAGCCCAAGAGCCTCCAATGTTGTCTCATCTATGAAAATGGTCTCCTGAATCTTGTGAGTGACTAAGGTGTCTCACCTTTCCGCATAAGCTCCGGTGATCCGGATCAAACCCATAAACCTCTCCAGTGGTGACACCGGCGCGGGTTCCAGCGGAGGTGGAGGTGGGACAGAAGGTCCTACGTTTTTAGTAACTTTCGGTCTCTTCGGAGCCATGGCTATCAAAACAACAAACAACTTCAAACGCACAAGGACATAAGAGATAGGATCATGAAATTTCACTTGAAATTTTCACACTTTTATATGAAACATATAGCGACAAACATCCAAGTATCATTATAGAATTTTGCAATCACAACCACAATGATGAAATCGACACACTACCATCAACAAAAAGTAATTATAAAGATGCAAGGATGTGTTTATACCCATTTATGTAAACTCCAATGATATTGCATTTCTAGATAAATCATGAATACACTCATGCCCTATTCCATGAATACTTAGCATCGATCCTTAGCTTATCTTTTTTAGCTTTAGAAAAGTGGGGAGGGAATTTACCAGAGACAAGGAAATTCACGATGTCGGCATACCACAGTTAGAGGCTCCCGATTGTGAACAATTGCTCATCGTATAACTCTTCCCGTATTTGCTCCTTTATAGGTGACTTTACCTCAATTACTTGGCATGGAATCAACTGGCTCAAATGATCGGCTACAAGGTTCTCCGTACCCTTCTTGTCTCTTACCTCCAAATCAAACTCGCTCAAAAGTAAGATCCATCTAATCAATATCACCTTGGCCTCTTTCTTTGCCATCAGGTGATAAAGCACTACATGGTCAGTGTACACAATAACATGGGTACCAAGCAAATAAGATCAAAAATTTTCTAAAGAAAATACCACCGCTAGCAATTCAATGTCCGTGGTGAATTAGTTCCTTTAGGCCTTGTTGAGAGTCATAGAAGCATAGTAGATGGCGGAGGCACTCTCCCCACCCTTTGAACAAGCACCGTTCTGATGGCGTAATCACTTGCATCGCACATGATCTCAAAAGGCATGGACCAATCTGGGGGTTGAATGATAAGGACCTAAACTAACCTTTCCTTCAATGAAATGAAAGCACATTACAACCCTTGTCCACCACAAATTCCAACTCCTTTTTCAACAACTTGCACAAAGGAGATTCAATCGTTGAAAAATCCTTGATGAACCAGAGATGGAATCCTAAATGACCAATAAAATAGCACACTTCACACACATTAGTAGGATAAGGCAAAGTTTGAATTGTGTCTATCTTTGTCTTGTCTACCTCAATACCCATAGAGGATACAATGTGGCCTAATAAAATGCCTTGTTCTACCATAAAATGACATTTCTTGGAATTTAACAAAAGATTAGTATCAATGCAATTCTTAAGAAATTGTGCTAAATTTGTTAAACAATTGTCAAAAGAATTACCATGAATGGTGAAATCATTCATGAACACTTCAACAAAATTTTCAACAAATTATGAAAAAAATGCTTACCATACACCTTTGGAAAGTGGTGGGGCATCACATAGCCCCTAAGGCATATGCCGATAAGAAAACGTACCAGAGGGGCACGTGAATGTTGTTTTCTCTTAGTCCTCCGAAGCAATGGCTACTTGAAAGTAACCCGAGTATCCGTCTGAGAACCAATAAAATGAATGACTTGGTAGTCTGTCGAGTATTTGATCAATGAATGTAGTGGGAAGTGATCCTTGCGGGTTACTGCATTTAGCTTTCGGTAGTCTATATAAACTTGCCACCCATTTTGAACACGAGTTGGCACCATTTCACCCTTGTCATTCTCAACTACATCACCCCACTCTTCTTTGGCACCACTTGAGTTGGACTCACCTACTTTCTATCCAAAATCACATAAATCATCCCCGCTTAAAGCAATTTGAGGATCTCCACCTTCACTATCTCTATCATAGGTGGATTTAGACGATGTTGGGTTTTCACACGAGTTTTACATCATCTTCTAATAAGATTCGGTGCATGAAAGTTGATGGAATTATGCCCTTGATGTCGGCAATAGTCCAACCAATTGCTTCCTTGTTTTTCTGCAGCATCACCATTAGCTTCTCCTCTTACTCTTAGGTGAGCTTACTTGAAATGATGACCGGTAGTGTCTCTCCTTCTCTAAGAAATGCATACTTGAGGTCAATTAGCAAGAATTTAAGCTCAATCACTAGGGCTTTCACAAGTGATGGGAGGATTTCTGGTTTCTTGGGTTCCTCTAGGGGTAGAGGAGGAGGTTTCCATCCCATGTTTTGAAGCATATTCAAGTCCTCAAATCTTTCCTTCAAGTTAGTGCTCGTGGAATATAAATTATATGCATCATGACTATCACATTCCAGAGCAAAAAACAAAGAATCATCACCATTTAATTCAAAAACATCTTGCACAAAATATTCAAAAGCATCTATAGCATAGCAAGCATGTTCTTCACTAGGGTACTTCATAGAGTCATTTATGTTAAACTATACTTTAATCCCATTCTTTAGCTTATTTTGGGCTCTTTTTTTGATTCAAAACACACAATTCCTTAAGAAATTTAGCATATCTAGGAAAAAAAATTCATTGGCATTCAAAAGAGGGATATTTACCTTACATCTATGAAAGACTTCATAGATGTCCTTGTTATCCTTCAAAGCTTTCAGAAATGTTGGTTCCGGCATATAGAAGGGGATTTCCACCATCTTTTCCTTCTTGTGAGGAAGGGATAAAGGCTCGGGGATGGAAGTTGATTTTTCAGTGATGATCTCCTTTTCCTTCTCCTTCCCTTTCCTCACGTTGTCATTGGCCAATTTCCCAGCCCCTTATTTAACTTCTTTTTATACACCTCAACCCTCATAGGATCATTTTCAACAACTTCACTATCTCGAGAAGTTCCAACCTCCTTGCCACTTCTCAAAGTGATAGCACTTGCATTTTGTCGCAGATTAAGCTCCAGTTGAGAAGGAAGTTTTCCCAAATCTATCTGATTCAAGATTTGAACAATTTGGCTCACTTGAGTCTCTAGGTTCTTGATGCTAGATTCGGTATTCTCTTGGAATTTTTTGGCCTTTTGCGCACACAAACTTAACTTCCCAATGGCTTGTATGATTTCATCCTTTGACATCCCCAAACTTTCAACTTGATTGTGTGATTTTTTTTAAAGCCTTTGGTATTGCAATTGAGGTGGGTGATATTTTTGTAGAGGGAGGCAATAAGGTCAAGAATTTTGATCCCCTTGTGCATTTCCATATCAGAGATTCGGGTGATCTCGGTTACCCACGTCATAAGGCTAATTTTGGTAGCCTTGGCCTCCTTGGTAGCCTTGATTTCTTTGGTTCTCTTGATACCCTTGATGTCCTTGGCCTCCTTGATATCCCATGGAACTCACCTCCTCCACATAATCATCTTACAAACTCAGACATACATCCGTAAGTTATGGCGAAGGCAAGATTTCACATGTGGTTTAGTACTGAAATGTGTTATCAATGCTTTGACCATGGAAGTGAGTGTCGAGACTTAATCCTCGAGCTTTCCATTATTGGATGGAGTGCTAGTGTTATTGGGGTTTTGCCTTCTCAAATTGACCCTTGAACTAAAGTTCCTCGACTCCTCGGCTAGCTTCCCATAGAGTTCCATAGCCTCCCTCGAGATCTTTTTTGCAATATATCCATTACAAGATCCCCTCACTAGCCTTTGTTCTTCATCAAGGAGCCCATTGTAGAAGTAGTAGATCAAATTCCCCTCCGAGTAGCCATGATATGGACAGCTTGAGAGTAGCTTCTTGAACCTCTCCCAATAATCATAGAATGACTCTTCGTGCCATTGGAGGATGTTTCTAATATCCTTCTTCAATGCGGTGGATATGGAAGTTGGGAAGTACTTGGCTAGAAACTTCCTATTCAACTCAATCCAAGAGGTGATGCCCCCAGATGGGAGGTAGTGGAGCCAATCCCTTGCGGCATCTTGAAATGAGAATGGGAAGGCTTTTAATTTGTAAAGCTCTTCATCAACCCCTTCGGTAATTATCCCACAACAAACCATATGAAAGTCGGAGAGATGTTTGTTGGGGTCCTCCCCCTGCCTACCAAGAAATGATGGTAGCAAGTGTATCAATCCAGACTTCAACTCAAAATTTCCATTAGGTCCAACCGCCGGATAAGTGATGCACATCGGTTGTTGCTCAAGGTTGGGGCCATGGTTTCTTTCAATGGAATTTGCCTCAATGGGAGACCTTTTCCTTGAAGGGGAGAGTGTTAAGGTCCTCTTCCAGGATTCTCATCTTCATGTTCCTCTTGATTATCCATAGAGGTAGATGGTTCTACAAAATTCACTAGGAGAGGTGTTATTCACACTTTCCAAAGAAGCCTCCTAGCCCTTTTTAAATTCAACTCTAGCTCAGGGTCATAGTGTAGGGGCTCTTGTGAAGAGGATTAGTGGAAAAATACGCCAAGAACTCAAACAATACGTCTCCAAGCCAACCAAAGATCAAATAAAAATCAAATAAAAGTAAATTAACATATATTCACAACTAGCACATATTCACACATAATATGGCCAAACACTTAAACGCCTCTTCCCCGAAAACATGGCCAAATTAGAGAGGTCATCCCCGTACCCCTCAAAAATACAATTGATAAGCCCTATATGTTTCCTAAATACAACTAAGTGGATAGTGACAAATCGGGGTCATCCACGAAGAAGAGGGATATTTCTAAGGGTTCATGCATATAAAGGTGATTACTAGGCTAGTTATACATATACATATATATAAGAAAGCATGTAAATATGGGGGGGTTGGTTTTTCTAAGTTATGAACTTAAAGACAAGTTAAGGAGCAAGCAATGTGAATCTACCAAATATGCAACAAACTACTAGAAAGAGATTAAAAAACAAGTTATGGGACCTTGGGCTCAATTGATTTCCACTTCCAAGCCTCCAATCTATCCTTGAATCTACAACCTATCCAATACTTTACTACTTGTTGTGAAGATAAATCTTCTATCCTTCTTTGATAATAGTTTACAATAGTGAATTCGACATCTCTTAGTAAACCTCACTAATGACCACTTTAATCGAAAAATGGCTAAAGATATCCCATTAATGGCAGTGAGTATGAAGAATCAACAAGCTTGGTAATACTTATAAACACTACACTGTGTCTAAACTTTGAACCAATTCATGCATTTACACAAGATTAGTAAAGAAAGCTCAACGTTCATAGACCTCTCCTATTTTCTACACAAAACAAACATGACAAAGAGTTCGACATTATCACATTCATCTAGCAATTATCAAATCATCAACACAATTAGAAGCTCTAATTCATGCTCTTAGATTCTATATCAATAGTGGGCGAAATTAGCTACTTTTTCCCAACCCTAATAAGAAATCATACAAGCAATTCATATGCTCAAACTTTCAAAAACATTAATGAATTCAACAACCAACATTCAAAACTCAATAAATACACAATAGATATAGAAAAAAATAGTCACAAAGAGTTCTCAAGACATGGGCTTGGAAGCATTAATCAATTGCTCCCAAGACTAAGTTTAGCTACTAGAATTCATATTAAACATCTACAACAATTAAAACATAATCTAGGATGAAACTAAGATAGAAATTTGAGAGAAATAGGGTTTTTACTTGAAAAAATAGAGGAGAATAATAGAATAAAGAGAAAAGGATAAATTTTTCTATTATAGTACAAGAAAAAGAACAAATAATTCTGGCCACTCGTCCATAGCGACTCACGACTGATGCCAAAAACAGCATTTTGATTTTCTTTCTTCTTCTTGTCTTCTAGCTTCCTCTCCACTTAATTTCTCTTAAAATCTTCAAGTCTTCAAGTCTTAAAAATATGAACTTCATGGTCTTCAATGATCTTCGGTCGTTAAGTCTCGATGTTATTGCCATGTCACACAAAATCCACTAGAAAAGTCATAAGAGCGTAAAAGTCGCTCTTAGCTCTCCTAAGATAATTTTGAGGTAAAATACAAGGTCTAGATGACAAAATATCAAAAAAATTGATTCCAAAAAGTCTTAAAATATGCACATAAACCATGCACTAGTAAGCCGGCGAGTTGGTCCGAAGGGTTACGAGTAGAGATAGTTAATGCAGAAAACTAGGGTTATCTTTTTTGACCCTAGAGACATCGATAAGATGCCTACTTCCTTTGCCTCTAAAGGCCTAAGGGTAGAGGATTTGTAGTCTTTTTCCAGGACTTAATCGCGCGGGGGAGAATCAGACCTACGCAATGAGCCAAAGCCGTTGTTTCACTCTCCTAGTTGCGGAGGAGAGACTAATGGAAGATTTTATACGCGCACCCTTATGTGACAGATAAGGTGATTTTTTTACCATTATCTTCACTATAATAGTTTCTCAGTTCTTATAAGGTGATATTTATACACGCACCCTCATGCGACGGATTTTGTGATGTTTTGTGATGTTTCGACCATCATAAACACTATAATAGGTTCATAGTTCGTGTATCTGATGAAATCAAGGATCAAAATAACATTAATCATGTCACATAAATACTCACCGAGTGCTAGTTTATATAGTTTTTTTTGTGATCAATTGCATGTTTGTAGTTTTAGTTTAAAAAACCAATGCCTATTTTACCAACACTGATTATTCCTAAAATGTGGTCGGATAACGACCCGACCAAGATTGTGTGTAGTTGATCATTAGATTCCTAACGTCTATGTGGACGACCCCGGTACTTGCCACTATATACCAATTTTGGTATTATAGCAATAGGAACGGGAGGAACAATAAAAATTTCATCTTTGAACATTAATACTTAGCCTACTCTAGGTTTAGTGGATCTCCTGTGGTTTATTAAAGCGACACCGGGATGGGGCGATTCAATACCTTCAAGTGCGAGGCCGAATGTTACGAGTCCTCGAGGGAATTCCAAGCCTAAATTTGAGAACGATGCCTTGTACTCCGTACCCGAGGAGTTGACCGCAGATAGGGACAAGTTATTGGATGAGTCCCTAGATGTCCTAGACACTTACGGGAAGTAAGGGTCCGGCTATACTTAGCCCTCAGAGGTGTATGAGAAATGGGTATACGGGCAAGCCTCTATTTTGATAAAGCCACCTCCCCCCTCCCGATCCTTCTAACGTCACCTTCTCTGAGAAGAAGAAGAAAAAAAGAGCGAGGATGGAAAGCCCAGAAAAGAGGAGAAACGCCCTTTAGAATGTCGGGGAGAGGGCTTCTAAAAAGCCAAAAAGAAAGAAGGGAGGTAGCTCTTTGAAGCTTACCATGTAGATATGTGATAACAAGGCCTCAGTTGTTGATCTTTGAGTACAGGGTATTACCGAAGGGGTAGAGGCCTCTTCAAAGGGTACTTATCTCCACATCGCATGAAAGTGTTTATGACATTTCAAGACACCATTTTGACTTTACCTTTTTGTTGCAACTCCGTGTTAATTTATCTCATAGCAATGAATTCGGCATCGAGTTCGAAGATGAGGAAGAAATGATTATTCCCTCTCTATCATAGGATCGTGCCAAGACTCCTCCCCCCAGAATAATCTACTCTGGTTTGTGCCCCCCCCCCCAAATGAAGCTGAGGTCTGGGAAAAGAGGAATTGCGAGGGGTTTATGTCCCTTCATCGCTCCCCCAAAAGGTAGAGTACTATTGATCATAACCTCTTTAAGCCCAATGCTTCTTCCAGGGCCAATGTGAGGAAAACTGGCCCTGTATCTCTAAGCTCTTTCGACCACTCACTTGCTGAAATCCCTGAAGGTGGCTTCTACATTGGAGGCTATGGACTCTATCCTCTAAGGACTCTTGGTTAAGGCAAGGCATGCCGAAAAGGCTAAGGCCACGTCTAGTCATGCCCAGGAGCTCGAGACTGAGGTGGGGGAGCTTTAGGAAACCTTTAAGAAGGCTACTTCCGATCCTGAGATGGAAGTAAAGAAACATCAAGAGAAGCTATCGAAGGAAGGGGAGTTTGTCAAGTATTTATCCGATGAGAATTCTAGGCTTTGAGAGCTTTTCTCTACCGAACAGCAAGCCTCTGTGCTTGAATCCTACACTAATAGGGTGATGAAAACATAGAGGTTCAGAAGGTTCTTTGGATCCCTGTTTGAGGTATACATTGGAGTTGCCCAAAATATTCTTGCCACGGTAATTTGCAAAGATCTTCCAGCCCAATATGCTGTGATGTTGGACTTGCACCAGAACAATTTCTATCCTCCTAGATCGACCACCTCTGGTGGAAGTCCATTCAAGATGGGGGTGTCAAATTTCCCCTCCTCGAGCACTTGAAGGCTTCGGGGCACGTTTTTACTACCTAGGATAGTCACAGCCTCGAGGCGGACGAGGATGAGGAGTGAAAGATGGCGGTACTCCCAAGCGCAAGTCTACCCTATCGGGCACCTCCGAGACTAACCATAGCATAGGGAATAACAACGATGTATGAATTCTTCTCTTAAGATTTTACCTTTGAGATTTGTCTTTTGTAATCTCTACTTTGCTATAAATGAAAGTATATTTTCCTTATGTATGCCTTTTTACTTTCCTTTTCCATGTAGACTTTAGATCTGGTGCCCAATTGCCCTCCCCAAACTCTAAGGGGCTCAATCTTTACTTTCTTTTTCCAAGTGATGAAGAACATGAAATCGAAGATTGGGCCTGGAACCATCGCATAGCTACCGAGCAATATTGGTGCAGAGCAATCCGCCTAGAGGATGGGCTTCGATCCGTACACAAGGAGCTCGATCTATGGCGGAGCGGCCGCCATGAGATGCAGGAGGGCTCCTCGACGACCTTAGTCATTTAAGGGAGAAAGGGACACTTTAGCTATCGTAAAAGACATGTTAGTTTATGACCATAAGCTCTTTTTCAATTGGCACCACAAACTCCTTGTCGAAATCACCACCAAAGTGAGGTTTTATTCAATCCAAGAATGTTTGACTACCGCTAAGGACTTTAAGGCCTCTGGGGAAACGTTTTCCTATCGCTCTCAATTGGCCATCGAACATTATAGGAATGCTAAGAAACACTTGGATAAGGTTAACTTGCTTCGGGGTATGTTCAACAAGTCACCTCCGAGCTTGAGAGCTGGAAGTAACTGAACCAAGAGCTTCGAGCTCGAGTGGGATACTTGGAGCAAATGGTTAAAGAGACTGAGCAATTTTTCTTGAGTGATTATCAAAAGAAGTACAAGATCGAGGTGAACGCTCATGAGCATCAAAGCACATTTAAGGTCTGCGTGGATAGCCTTCGACTTGGGATGGCTGCCCCTTCCCTCATTAACAATTTTGAGGTATACCTTCAAGAAATTGTGGACATCATGAAGGGCCGAGGGCTTCAAAAGAATCCTAAGTTTGGTGAAGCTTATGACGAGGCTGAGAAGTGGCTCCATGAGAAAAAAAGGCAATAATAGTAGGGCCTCGAGTTCCCAAGCCACACAAAAGAAGAGTAGAGCTTCGAGCTTCAAGGAAAAAAATAAAGGTGGGGCTTCAAGCTCCTAGGGGTTATATCCATCCGGACCTTCGTGCACAAGGAGCAGATCCGTGTTCTCTCGCCTGGGTCAGCCCTCCAACAAAGATGAAACTGCCCCTGTGTCCTCGACTTAGCATATTAACCCTATTTTGAGTGGTACTCCCATTTGAGAGAGAGGCAGTCACGCCTTAACTGGCCAAGGGACCCCATCTACAAGTTGGGGTCTAGGGATAGCTCTAAGAACAGGCAAAGGTGGTAATTCTCACCTGGCGGTCTAGATAACTGAAGAGGACTAAGGGCATGTACAGTGGTGGTTTCTTAATGTTAAAAAACTGCTCTAGAAACCGAAAACACCCACAGTGATGGTTTCTAGACCGGTTTTTAGTTAAAAAACCGGTCCATAATTTCTTGTGTGGGAACCGGTTAAGAAACCGGTCCCCTGACCAAAAGCTGGCCACGCACATGGGCCGTATGTCATATTTGACCAGAAACCTCGGCTCCACACGCAATTGGCCGCGTGATTCTTCATGCCGTTTGAGTGGGACGCGTGTCGGCCTGGCCGCGCCCCACGCGTCCCACCCGTTGCAACTCTTTTTTTAATTTCAGTCGTGCAACGTGGCACCATTTGTATGGGCTATGTGGCTCAACGGCTGCATGGCTGTTTTTTTAAAAAATTTGAGCAGCAACGGTTGCATTGCAGAATTGTTTGTTTTTTTGAAAATTTTTTAGCAGCAACGGCTCTATTAAAAAAATTGAATTTTTTTAAAATTTTGAAAATTGAAATTGCAGAATTTTTTCCCTATAAATACACCCCCATTTCTCCCAATTTATCCACACCTCTTTCATTTCCAATTAGCATCTCATTAATTGTGCTCCTACTATCCATTTCAATTCCGAAGTTTATGATGGATTCACGAAGAACGTCAAATGGGAAAGAAAAGGTAATTCCTA
>JAULKM010156204.1:5020-16815 GCA_032355605.1 Rubia tinctorum
TTTTCTTTCTTTTCTCAGTGGTTCTTGGACCAGCTCTAGCCCCGAAGAAAGGTGGTAAGAAGGGTGGTGGTTCTACCCCTCAAACCATACAAAAACCATCCCCCCGGTGTATGTTAAAAAGAACACCAAAGACAAGATGTCGAGTGCAAATATTACTTCCTGGAGGAAGAATCAACACCAAAAGATAGATGACAATATTGGCCAGATTCCACCTACCCCTCATCAAGATAACCAATAAAATCTCTCTACGAACACTCTCGCAGCTACTTCAAGTGTTCCTGTTATCAACGACCAAGTCCTCAAGACCTTTTCCAGTAATCCACAAGTCAATTTCTATTTCTTTTTCCCTTCTCCTTTTATTATCCTTTACTCGGCTACTGAACTTATTATGTTTGCAACTAATTTTATTGATTGTTATGTTATGCTTTAAGGATCTCAACACCTTAGCCAAGTAACCTAGAGCTTGTCCTCCTTCTTGCAAGTGTTGGCCTTTGATCATAGCCAGCTGCTCGAGATGATTAAGCAAAGAGGCATTCAAAACTCTAAGCTGGCGGAGGCACTCAAGGTATAATAAAGAAGAATTATTGACTAGAGGAAGGCCATCGTTGACAAAAAATTGATCTAAGAGTGAAGGCGGCTGAAGATCCCAAGGCCCAAGCTCTTCTTCTTGAGGACTTCAAAGAAAAGCTGATGAATAACACAGAGCTATTCAAGTTCTTTGTCGAGCTCTTAGAATTATCCAAGCAGCGCTGTAGCTTTCTAATCGAGGAGAAATTGAAGCCAAGGCTGGCTCCATGCTTGTCTAAGGAGGAAGTAAAAATCTTGGAATCTTTCATCAAGCCTAATCTTGTGGAGATTTTGGATTCCAAAATGGGATGAAGGAGTCAAGAGGGTCAGCCTGAGTTTTACCTTCCTGAACTTCTTGAAATCCAATTAGCGCTTTCACACAGTGTAGGAGATTCGACTCTCTCCATAGAGATGGTGGCCGCCGGTGTGATTCAACAACCAGCTACAGGCGGGGGGGGGCAGCTGTGGAGAACAAGATTCAACCTACCTCTGAGGAGAATGCTAATAGGGTAGGGAACAAAATGTAACACTTACCTGTTTTGGCCTCCTCTTGTAATTTTTTACTTTTTAATATAAAAAATGGTCTACTTACTCATTACTCCCTCACTTTTAAATTCTTTGTCCTCGTAGTGTAAATCACTGATAAGGAAACTGGAATGCGTTTACTAGGAACTCTCCAACACACGAATAGAGCTTAACGAAACCAGCGAGTATCTGATAAAGTCAATGTTAGACCTTGCAAAATTTAAGGAGAAAAAAGACTCTTTTCATGAGGAAAATAATCGATTTAAGGAAGAGTTAGAATTGTGGCATAAGGGTGAACACCTTTCCATTAAAAGCTTAATGTAGGATTGCGAGGCCAAAAAGTACAGTGGGGTGGTACCTCTCAAGGTTGTTGAAAGCTGCGATCCCGCCGAGCAGGATTATCAAGAGATAATACATCTCGAGGCTTGTCTTATGCTTAGCCGAAGTGAAGCGTATAAATTTAAGTTCCAAGTGGAAGAATTGTTGCAGCTCCACAAGGTGGATTTAGGAAAAATTGAGAGGTCGGAGGAAGTTTTAACACAGAAAGGCACATCCACTGATGAAGATCCCTCATTAGTTGAGTCTTTCCTTAATGAGAATGCTCTACTTTTAGGAGAAATCGAATCCTCGATGCTAAAAACCAAGGAAGTAGAGGAGAAGGTTACTCTCGATGATGTAAGCCTCTGAGATCATTGTCTGTACCACAGTGTCATTAATCCAAAACTTGTGGATAATCAACTTTTACCTAGGTTTCTACTCAGGGCATCCCACTATTGGATCTTTAATCACAAAGTGGACAAGATATGTACTGTCGCCAAAAAGAAGCCTCTGACAATATGTTGGAATTGTTATGGGATTTGTGACCCCGTCTTCCTTCCCCTTCGAGAAGGAGAAAACCCTCAACTTTGAAGAAATCAAGGGCCATGAAAGGTGACAAAAATTGTGGATCTTGGAGCAATGCTATAAAAAGTCTTCAACCAAGCCTTCCCAACCAAAGACAAAGATAGATCCATCCAAATATCCTGAAGAGGAGCAGATGAAGGACCTTCAACGTGCTGCCGGGATTAATATGGAAGAATTGAAAAACTTGAAGTAAGGCTAGGAGAGTTAGCCCCCATAAATCTAGAAAATAGGTCATCTCTTCGTGTTGCTTTCAAATCTTCCAACTTGTAACTATATTTTAACTTATTTAATGTACCAGGTGTACCTTATAGTATAAATTTTATCATTTCTATATACTTATACGTTAAGTTAAGTTAACCAGTTATATTCAAGTAGATGATGAATACTCAATATAAATTAGTTTTCTTATCAGTAAAGAACGTTAATCGACTGGCCTATAAAGCTTGAATGGAATTAAGTAATAAGTAAAATCGAGTAGATCAGTTTGCTTATCAGCAAAAAGAATCAAATAAATGGATTATAAAGCCTTAGTAGAAATAAGTAGCTTATCAGCATTCTCAACCAATCATATCATTCACTATGCGGGAGTAATATTACATAACGAGTGCCACTTATCAGCATTTCACTCAATCATCAACCACAGTGCATAACATGCAGAGCTTGAATTATTACAAAGAGTGCCGCTTCTTAAAATATCACTCATGTCTTCAAGAGTGTCGCTTATCAATATATCACTCATGTTTCTGGGAGTGTCGATTATCAGCACATCACTCATTTTTCAAAGCTGGTAATACTTTCTCAAGTTGGTGATGTTCCATCTCCTGGGCACCCAAACTCCATTCATAGATTTGAGGACATAGCTACCTCTAGGGTATGCATGTATCACCTTGTAGGGTCTTTCCCAGTTAGCAACCAATTTTCCCTCAGGTTCACGGTGACTCTTCTCATTTTTCCCCAACACCAATTTTCCTTGGTTAAAAACTACCCTCTTGACTCTTCTATTATCATATAGATTAACTCTCTGTTTCACCTTAGCTTCGTGTAGTGATGCCAACTCTCACTTTTCCTCCACCACACCGAGGTCCAAACACCAATTTTTTTCATTAACCGTTTCTTTTGTAGCTGCCATTAACCTTGGACTTGGAACTTTGATTTCTGCGAGAATCATTGATTCTGAGCCAGAAACCAAGCTATATGGTGTTTCACTAGTGGAAGAAGATTCAGCTTTCGGTATGCCCATAAAACATTGGGTATTTTTCGTATCCAGTTCCCTTTAGCCCCCTAGAGCTTAGCTCTGATACCGTTCACTATTGTTTAGTTGGATACTTCTAACTGACCGTTGGCCTGTGGATGGTTGACCGCTATTATCTTTTGCTGAATCTTATACACTTCACACCACTTTTTGAATGGATCTTGGGAAAACTGCGTCCCATTATCTTTGATTATTTCCCTCAGGATCCAAAAGAATATATATTGTTCTTCCAACAAATTGCAATGAATGACTTCCCTTTTATGTTTTTCAAAGGCTCAACTTTAACCCACTTCATAATATAATCAACAACAAATATTAGATACTTGAACTTCCTTGGGGCTTCCGGGAAAGGTCCTACAAGATCAATCCCCCACTTATCAAATGACCATGAACTGTGGATATTTGTCATTTCTTCCTGGGGAATGAGAATTATAGGAGCATGCTTCTGACATTGGTGACAAGAATATATGTACCTATTCGCATCGTCAGACATCATTAGCCAATAATAACCGACTCGAATGAGCCTTCTTGCCACTAATCGAGCCCCCTGATGGCTAACACATATACCTTCACGAACCTCCTTGATCAAATAGTCTGCTTCATAAGTGGTGACACATCAAAGAAATGGTTGTAAATGTACCCTTCTATATGGAATTCCATCCTTCAGAACATATCTTGGGGCCTTTAGTCTTATCTTCCTGGCCTAATCCTCGTTTTCCAGAAAAAATCCCTCTCGAAGGTAATTCCCCATAGCAGTCATCCAAGTGATTTCCTCCTCGATTGAAATCACCATTGTATCCTCGAAAATTCGTGTATTTAAGGTTTCCATGAGCAGCTAGCTGCCTTTGATATTGAAATCCTAAGTCTGAGGAAGCAAGCTTACTGAAGCATCTGCTTTGTGGTATTTCTCCCTTGGTACTTGTGTTAGAGTATGCAATATAAAGCCCTTCAAAAGTTGTTTCACCACATTCAAGTACTTCTTTAAACTGCATTCTCTGAATTCATACTCCCCATTCACCTGCTAAACCACTATTTGAGAATCACTGTAAACTTCCCGATACGTCACTTTCAGCTCCTTAGCCAATCACAACCCAATTATTAGGGCTTCGTACTGGGATTCATTATTCGTAGCTTTGAAAGCGATGAGCAACACATACCAGTAATATTTATCGATAATACTGGTGAGTAGCACTCCATCCTCGCTTCCACTTGAATGTGAGGAACCATCTACATAAAACTTTCAAAACTCTTCCCTTTGAGTCTCCTTTTCTCAGGTTTCATCTTTGATTTCGATTGGATCCGAGGTTTCAACTATGAAATATGCTAGCGCCTGACACTTGATCACAGTTATATGCCGATACTGAATATTGTGTTCTCCTAACTCCACAACCCTTTTCGTCATTCTCTCTGAAGCATTTAGTTTCATTAGAACTTGTCTGATCGGGTGGTTCGTGAGCAATACTATCGTATGCCCCTGAAAGTAAGGACGCAACCTCTGACCTGCATGCACTAAAGCTAGAATCAATCTCTCGAGAGCAATGTACCTCGTCTCTAGCCCCTGTAAGGATTGACTCATATAGTAAATTGGATGTTTCTTTCCTTTCTTCTCATTTACCAACACTACACTAATTTCCAGAGGAGAGGGACAAATGTACAAGAACAATGTCTCACCATTCTCAGGTTTCATAAGGGTTGGTTATACCCGAAATGCTCCTTCAACTGCTTGAATGCTTCTTCAAACCCTTTTTTCCACTCAAATTTCTTGGATCTTTGGAGTATAGGTGTTTCTCCACCCCTTTCGAGAGGAACCTACTTAAGGCTGCCAGAGATCCTGTAAGCTTTTGTACCTCCTTCACTGTTTGCGGACTCCTCATTTTCATCAGAGCCTCGACTTTTTTTGGATTGAGATCGATAACCCTCTTGGATACCATGAATTCAAAAAAAATTCCAGCCTCCACATAGATAACACATTTAGCTGGGTTTAACTTTAGGTTTGCCCCTTGAAGCCTCCTAAATGTTTCCTCCAAATCTACCATAAACTCCTCGTTGCTCCTACTTTTCACAACCATATCATCAACATAGATCTCCATATTTTTTCCAATCTTCCCTTTAAACATCTTATCCACCAAGTACCTATAAGTTACCCCAACATTGTTAAGCCCAAACGTTATCTTCTTATAGCAATAAGTGCGTATAACAGTGATAAACGATGTCTTTTACTGATCTTCCTCTGCCATAAATATCTGGTGATGCCCTTTATGTGTGTCAAAGAAAGCCAAAATCCAGTATCCTGCAATAGCTTGGACCAGTTTGTAAATTAGCGGCAAAGGATAACTATTCTTGGGGAAACACCTATTCAAGTTGGTCAAGTTTATGCACATTCTTCATGCACCACTGTGTTTTGGAAACATAATCAGATTGGCTAACCACTCAGGGTAGAACATTTCCTCTATGATGTCTTCCTTTAGAAACCCCTCGATTTCCTCTTTAATATATTCAGCCCTTTTTAGGGGAAAATACCTACCTCTTCTTCTTAGCTGGCTTAATAATGTATGGATCGATATTTAACCTATACACTGCCAAGCTCAAGGGCACTCTTGTGAGGTCAGAAGTACTCTAAGAAAAGACATCATCATAATCTTCCAACAGTTTGTTTAATCACCCTCTAATATTTTCAAGCATCCACTTTCCCATCGTCACTGTCCCAAGATCTCGAATGGGTACTTGTAACGTATCGGCTGGGCAAACCTCTCCATGCAATGAAGCCATATTTATCGGTTTCCTTGCTTCTCTCACCGCTATAAGATTACAACTTGTGGCAACAGTCTGATCTCCTTGAATGGAGGCTATCCCCTTATAAGTTGGAAACTTCATCATTTGATGATATGGTGACCACACTCCTTGAGTCCGACACATCCATGGCCTTCCAAAAATCACTTTATAGGTATAGTAAGCATCAATGAATGCAAACTTATAATCTATTATTACTTCTCTATCACCATCAGATACTCGAACTGACAAAGTTATCTTCCCTAAAGGAAATATGGGGTTCCTTGTGAAACTAGATAAGGGAGAGATTGTCTTCTTCAAATTACCATGCCCTATATCTAGCTGATCGAAGCAATCGACAAACATCACTTCCACTCCACTTCCAACATCAATAAAAATCTTCTTCACGAAGGAGTTCCCAATCACCGCTGAGACTACCATGTGACTTGCATGGGGAGTTTGATCTAGCACTGCATCAACCTTTGAGAATATTACAGTCTCATTAGGCTAAAACCTCTTATAGCGTGGCTCTCCTACAAGAACCTTTGGTGCTCCAACCTTTATGGCCGTGTTCGAGGACCTTTCCTCCACGATTCCATTAATCACATTGACCACCCTGCAAATTGGTAGATTGTCACAATTTCTATTTTCCTCACTGCCCAAATGTTGTTCCTGTGGTCTCTCCTCTCCTCATTCTTTTCCTCTATCTCGAATCCATTTATCTCGAGGCCTCATGTCTCCTCTATCCTCATTATTGTGAAAATTTATCCTGTATGGCTATCATTCCCTGCAATCATTCCTGGGCCTAGGAGGTCTTGTGTGATGATTTCGATTTTCACAACCTCAAAACTGTTCTTCCCATAGACCTTTTGATTTCCATCCTCAGTTGTGCACAATCATTTGTATTATGACCATAATCTCTATGATGATCGCAATACATATTTGTTTTCCTCCTTGCTCTCACAGCGTTCAGCTTGTTCTGCATAGATGGAGGTTACCGAATCATCCCTCTATGTATGCTCAGAATTTGTGCAGGAGATCTTCCCATAGATGCTGGCAACATAGATGTATACCTCTCAAATTTAGGCCTAGTAATTTTCATCGGTTTCTTCCCTCGAGGGTCACCATTCTTTCATGATTTCTTCCCCATACTGTCTCTCTTGCCTCCTCTTCCCTCGTATACTTCTCCACTACTTCTTGAAGTTTTTGCAATGTTCGAGGGGGTATTTGTACTTAGCTTCTTGTATAGCTCAAAGTACTGTATCCCCAGCAAATATCCTTGAATTACCTCACTCTCTATAGTATCCACTACCCCAAAGATTTCATCCACATATATGTGGTAATAGGCTTTCGTACTCTCCCCCAACTTCTTCTTAGTGTGATAAAGCTCCTACAAGGTCTTTGTGAATTTCCTCTTCTGAGTATAATGATTTAACAGAGCCCCACTGAAGTCTCTATAGGAATACTAGGAACCCCTTGGTAACTTATTAAACCACTATTGACTTTTCCCTCGAAGATAGCTTCCAACCAACTTGCACGTTAACCTTTCCTCAAAATTCCTTGAGTTCATCAGACTCAAGAATGTCTGAATGAACTTCAGAGGATCCGATTCACCACTATACGTAGGAAATCCTTCAGGTGGCTTTACATTCACTGGCCATCAAACCCTTCTTATCACCGAACCAAAAGGTTATCCAGCTTCTTAGCCCATTGGACCAATAAACCTATCCAACTACATTTCAAATGAATATCTAGCATCCATCATTAATCCTTGCTGCCCTTCGGCCAGATTCAACCCACGTTCATTTCCTCCAAACTGCATTGGGTACACAGTTTGAGTACCCATATATAAGCAGAGTTTATTTAAGGTTGTATACCCCTTGGATAGATTGACGATTGGCCATAAGCATTATAAGGCCCTTGGTTGGTTGTTGCATTCTGTAACCCTATATTTCCATATCCTTGAATTCACATAGAAGCCATCATTTTGTACCCTATTTCAGTGGTTATCAGAATTAAATGGGGGCCCGAATACACCACCCCCTGCGAGTAATCTGGGAAAGAAAGCTAAGGCCATGTTTAGAATGCTTCTCTTGCATATCCCAGGTCAGAATAAGCAACCATGGGCTGGGATACCAATCATGAAGTTAAGGCCACCGGTATCGACGAAACTATATCTCTCTAGATACTCATAGGCCTCCAGGGGGGGTAACTTCATACCCTAACGCATCCAACACCTGGGCCACCTGCCCCAAGGTTTGTTACGACACAATCATTCCAATGATCTAATTCTCCTGGACAAATCATTCTTACGCCTCCATATAGGAGCCACCACAAACCTCCTTGAACTACCCATCTTTGTTATCACGTGAACTAGCTGACATGATCTGGACATGGCCGATATTCCCGACTCCCTACTCCATGTTAACCTGCAGATGTATCGACAGTCCTACCACATCAATGCGAGGAATTTCAACAACTTATGGATCACGCCCACCTGAGAATTGTATATTTTTATGCTTAGAAGTCGATGCGTGCATCATTCCTGAATCAATCACTGGTGCTCAAACCTCATCAGGCTCGACACCTTGCGACTTCTGGGTATTGACAATATCATTTCTCCTCGAATGCACTTCGTGGCCAGCTCCTATCCCTTTTATTCTCAACCTCTCACTCATCCGAGTAACCTTAGATATAAACAAAGGAACTCGAATTTGGCTCACTCGGTCTCACCGGGCGTGCCAATTTTTGCATCTCAAAATAGAATGAATAGGAGGTTCGAGCTCCTTGATTGCAACCTGCAATAAAACCAACCCTGGGAATACAAGGGGTAAATCCTCTGAATCTTAAGAAGGCAAAGATTCTAAGCATCATATCAAGAGTGAATGAAATAGAAATAAATACATACCAGGTATTTATACCATATCTCTTTAGTAGTATTTTACCCTCTATATAACTCTTAATAATCCAATAAATACAGTATTGATTATTTAATGTTTCAACCCCATTTGGGAAAATTAATACATGTCCATTATATAACTTAGGCTTAGTCCCAATCACCATATAACCCAAAAAACTACAAAACATTTTCTCATTTTAACTAAAACTCACCCGAAAAATGAAAAACATCAACATGAGAGGAAAAAGACTTAAAACATCAACTAAAAAGCTACGGTACTCAAGAGTATGAATTGTTCACTATGAAAATTGGGAGGTCGTCGCTGTCCCTCTCAAAGTTACTATTTTTAAGCCCTAAAGTGCTCTTAACTACAACTAAATAGATAATGGAAAGTTGGGGTCATCCACGGAGACAAGGAATTTTCCTAAGTGGTTGCTTATATAATTGTAAATACTACGGTAGACATGAAGATAAGCACATATATAAGCACATAAAGAGGGTTTTTTTGATTGGTTTGTCTAAGTTATCAATTTAAAGACAAGTTAAACTAGCAAACCATGTAAATCTACTAATTGAGCAACAACCACTAAAATGAGGTTAAATCAAAATTACTAGATCTTGGGGGCAATTTACTTATAATTCCAAGCCTTTTATCTATCATTGAACATATAGCCTATTCAACCCTTTTACTACTTGTTGTGAAAATAAATCTTCTACCCTTCTTTGATAGTAGTTTACAAGAGTGAATTCAGCATCTCTCGCTAAACCTCACTAATGACCCCTTTAGTCATTCAATGCCTAAAGGTATCCCATTAATGGCATTAAGTACAAAGAATCAAAAAGCTTGGTAACACTTATAAGCACTACACCGTGTCTAAGAATTGAATCAATTCATGCATTTATACATGATTAGTCAAGAACGTTCAACGTTCATAAACCTCTCTCATTTGCTACACAAAAAAACATGATGAAGAATTTGACAGTATCACATTTATCTATCATTCATCAAATTATCAACAACATTAGAAGCTCTAAATCATGCTCTTGGATTTCATATAAAAAGGGAGAATTAGCTAATTTCTCCAAACCCTAACATATAATCAAACGAGCAATTCATATACTCAAACTTCCAATATCATTAATGGATTAAACAACCCAATTCAAGCATAATAGATACACAATAGTAAAGAACTAAATAGCTTACACATAGATCTCAAGACATGGGCTTGGAAGCCTTAATCAATTGCTACGAAGGTTATGTCTAGAGCCCATACTAATTAACAAAAGAAAATCAAACATGAATTCAGATAAAACTAAGATGGAAAAGATGGAAAAACTAGGGTTTTATAGTTCGGAATCAGGAGAGAAAAGCTGAGGAAGAAAGACAAAAGTAGTGAGTATTTATAGTACAAAAAGACCAAAAAGTAAGTCTGAGCTACGGCACAACACATTCGTCGAAACTCGCGTCACATTCGTCGCGACTCGCGACACATTCGTCGCTACTCGTGGTGGGCAGAGTACCGTCGCGATTGCGATACATTCGTTGCGATTCGCAACAGTCGGAGTACTCTGCTCTAAAATATTGTCTTCTCTTCCCTTCCTCGGGTCTTCAATTTCTTCAAAATGTAGTTTTTATGGTATTCAAATCTTCAAAGATAGTCTTCGAAGTCTTCAAAGCCTTCCAATGTTTACCCTGTCACACAAAACACCCCTAGAAGAGTAATAAAAGGGTAAAGTCGCTCTTAACTCTTCTTAGATAATTTCAAGGAAAATACCACATCTAGAGTACAACAGTATACAAAAGTGAATCCAAAAAGTCCCAAAATAACTGTGTAAAATGGACACACCAAATATCCTCATGATGACACGTCAAATGCATGTATTTTCCGAATCATTTAACATCTCTTTTGTTATATTATTGTTGTAAGATTGCTAGATTTAGGTATGTTTACATCATAGGGGGTTTAGATAACCATTTTCAATTTTCGTACCTAAATCTTTCATTTTGTAACATAGTTTGAGTCTAATGGATTTGTGGTCCTTACAAGCATCTAGATTCATTTTTGTGAGCTTAATCTAGGAAAAAACCGAGAAGAACCAACCTCTAAGGTTGGTACCATTGGATTTTTCTACTCGAACACTATAAAACTGACTGCAAGAAATCTCAAAATGGATCTACGGTTCACCCGTAGCGACGGAAGTTAAAGTAGAAGACCAATTATTCTAAAAATTGGTAGAAGATGGGCAAAACACTTGTCACTAGCCGTGTCAAATTGACACTGACCATGGATACTGACCATGTCAAAATACCACTAACCGTGTCAAGTGTCCCAGCAGCCAGTTTTATTTTTTTATCTTTTAATTCTTAGCCTATAAATACTCTCCTTCCGTCCCCCATTTGAAGAACGAATTTTCTACCTTCAAAACCCTAGTTTACATTTACTCCTTCATCTTTTAATAATTTCTTCGATGTTTACCATGATTTTTTGTTCTTTTGTTATGGGTTTAGCTAATCTAGGCTAAATATAATCTTAAGAGAAATTGATAAGCATTTCTAGTATGAATTTGTGAGATTTGATTTCTCCTATTTTGTGCTTTGATTACCAAGTATATTTTGTGTTTTATTGTGTATAAATGCATGATTTGGACTAGGATGATCAACTAGTTGATGATTGCGGGTTAATCATTTGCTAGGATTTTGGTCAAACTTGGGATACTTTGACTTTTTGTCGATGTGATTATCGTTGGTTGATGTTAGGTTATGATTGGGTGTGACAACTAATTATGATTATTGATTGATGACATTGCTTAGATTTGAGATGAATTTGAATGGGTTTGACTAATTATCAATGTGGCTCACTAATAACGATTAGCATGAAG
>JAULKM010156214.1:0-16815 GCA_032355605.1 Rubia tinctorum
TGCGTAACCAAGTTGTGTGTCTCGTGCATTATTTACTTTACATACTTGGTTAAGTTAGGCTATGTTGGAACATAGGTTGCTAGTTAGCATAAAATGGTAAAAGCAAATTTTCAAACTTCTTTAAAGCTTCTTAAAGAACTCCAAAGATTACAACTCTAAGTCTTTAAAACTTCAAGAAGTAATGAACGGGATATGAACAAATATAGGCTTTTCCACATAGGAATAGACGTATAACCCAACAGGAAAGTGGCTGGAAGGTTATATCGGCACATTTAATCATAAAGTTAGGGTTAATTTAGCACTTTATGATTTTACAGGGCAATATTGGCACTTTCAACCTAAAAGTAGGGTTAGAAAAATATTTAACCTTTTTCCTTTTTTTACACTTCAATAGCTTTCTTCAGTATTCACTCTGCGATTTAGATTTTTCACAACCTCGATCATATCAAACATCCAACTATAGCAAACTATCAATGACTATTAACGACAAATATCATCTGTTACAATAACAGTGGACAACATTAGAAGACAGATGATTTTAGATGACATTAATACAAATTTTGGTGAAGACATATTATCAATTATGGATGATGAAGTATATGTTTATTGTAAAATTCGCTATCACGTAGCATGAGAGAACAAGTAAATGAAATTGCTCGTATAGAGATCGCAGAAAGCTTGCTCCACTAAATCTCCATATTTGTCATATCCGCTACATCAAGACCGTAGCTACAACACTTCTTGTTTTTTAAGCGATTTGGCTAAACATGTTTGACGCATATATGAATTAAGCCTTGACTTCTACTGAGGAGCATGGTTGAACGATTGGTTGGATACACAAATATAAGAAGAGGATACGGAACCATCATGCTTCCTCATATTAGCAATATGTTTCATGAGGAATAAATGTAGCACGTAATATAGGAAAGATGAACTACTAGGGTTTGCAACCAAAAATTGAATTTTATTAATCAAAACAAAAATGAAAATTACATAATAATATCTCCACTATTTAGATGGAACTAAATATCCTAATGAAAAGAAGAAAAAGGAAATTAAATCTCCTAATGGAGGGAAGAAAAGAAAATTAAATCTCCTAAGGGAAAGGAAATGCCTAGATCACCTAATTAATTAAATGGAACAAAATACTTTAATTAAATGAAGCAAATAAAATTTCATCAAAGCTGGTCCCACTCTCCCATAAATGTCAACCCTAATGCCACATCATTCTCCCTGGGGTCGAAAAAAATTGTCCCCGATTTTTCTTGTGCTTTTTCTTCCGTATCATCAAATTCTGACACTGCATTGACAATTCAGTAATAACGTAAATTCTTTGAATGCACTAACTCCTGCATGTATGTGAACACACATTTTGTCCGCATCATTCCCTCCTGGGTAAAGAAGATTCGCCCTCAAATGAGGCTTAGCGTCATCATCATTTGAAGAATCGTAGACTAGAGTTGCTCTATTCTTTACCTTCTTACTTTTATTTACCTCCACTTTTTTTCACGATGCAGACGTTTGCCTAATCCCTCAAAATGGCTGGTCCTTCATGCCAAATATTGATTTAGGCATTGACTTGTTGCTCTCTTTCTTATCCATCTCATTTAAATTAGTTGAATGTAAAGACGGTGATTGCTCATTATCTTTTTCGTAGCTAAAACTCCTTTGCTGCCCCTCCCTTGCTTTCCTTTTGTTCTCAACTACTTTCCATTCCTCTTCTTTTGATCCCTGTCGATCATAAGCTTAAGTCTCGACTTGTTCTCTTTAGCACCCTTCTCGTATGGTCCTTGTGGATCCTCTTTATCATTCTTGTCATCCCTCTCCGTGTTCTTCTTAAGCCATCTCTCTTTTTTCCATTTTTTCAACTCCTCACAATCCAAAGTATAATGCCCCACATCATTGCATGTTTCACAATATCTTGTCCAGTTTTGCAGTTGTACTGGCTGCTTATGCCTTGTACCATCCACTTGTGTAATGTTAATCATGTTTGATAAATTGTTGAAGTATCCATGTTCACCAAAACTCTTGCAACATTACCCTTCCTATCACATGTGCTGTTGTCCACGCATATTGGGTCTCCTAAAGCCGGTGCTATTTTCCCTAATGCCTTTGGGTGCCAACAAGGTGGTGGTAAATCAACCAAATCTCTCCCATACCGGTGAAATAGCCATCATCATCCCTTCGACTCTTCCATGTTCTGGCACTTTCATCAAAAATACGTTATTTCAGGAGATATGATAGTCACCTCCATCAAATATAGAATCTTGATCTCTGTTGTACTAAATTTGAATTTTAAAAAATCATTTCCAGCCATGGTTTGAAGTGAGTTCTGCTTGCAAGAAGGATAAGGAATCATTTTCATACCACGTGCAGTCATTACCTATTTCATTTTCACACCATAGTGTTCAGTGGAATATGATATGCTTCATGAGAAGACATGGAATCAGAATATTTTGGAGACAAAGATGGAGATTTCTGATTCGCTCATGGACTATAAATTACCTGACATCACGACTATGCTACTCACAAAATTAATAGTGAAAATATGCATCCGAATTTTCTATCTTTACGAGAGTACTACGAGAGCCAGAATATATATGTTTCAATATACCGTGACCTGTTGATTAGTTCAGATCGTATACCTTAATTCCTTGGGAGGAGGATATCGAACGTCAACGAGTTTCGAGGTCAGAGGGAGTCTGAACAAGGTGGATCGGTAGCAAGAGGATCTTCCAAAATCCACGTGATAGAATTAGATAAGATAAGCAATATTTTATGGTGTACTTTGTACAGTATCTTTTTTATTAGTGGATTTATTTTGAATTGGGACAGGTCCTGCAGATTTTGGTGATCTTCACTGAACTGCGTAACCAAGTCTTGTGTGTTCATGTTTTACTTTATTGCATACTTGGTTAGATAGGGTATGTTGGAACACGTTGATAATTATTAAATTAATTAAGTAAAATCAAATTTCATTGGTATCAAAGCTAAATCACTTATTTTACCTTGGTTGTGTCAAAGAAAGTGTGATCCGGTATTACCAATGTTGACCAAAGAAAAATCTTCTGTGCCTCGGCCACCACTGCTGGAAGGAACTAACTACAGCTACTGGAAGGCATGCATGAGAGTTTTCATAAATTCACCGGATGAGCTGGCTTGGTTCTGTGTTAAAACAGAATGAAATTCACCAAATGAGAGCACTTGAGAAGGAGAATCTAGTTCGAAGGAACCAAAAATTAAAACTAAGGCATCATGGTCTCTAGATGAGCTGAAAGCTTCAGTGGAAAACTCCAGAGCATTAAATTCTATCTTCTTAGAAGTGGATGAAAATCAGTTTAAACTTATCTCTACATGTTACCAGGAAAAAAAGCATGAGATATTTTGCAGGCGGTGAATGAAGGAATAAGTCATGTTGCCACAAAGTTAGAAGAGTTAAAAATGGAGGAGGATGATACTATTGTGGTGTTTAATGGGAAACTAAGAGATATCACCAATATAGCGCATCAACTTGGAAAAATTTACAAGGAGTCCAAACTGGTGAAAAAGACTTTGAGACCACTCCATCAAAGATTTGCTATCAAAGTTGCGGCAATAGAAAAAGCAAGAGATGTGGCCACTGTGAATCTAGATGAACTAATGGGATCATTACAACCATATGAGATGACATTGGAACATCCAACAAAAAAAAGTGCAAAAGAAGTTGGCCTTCAAGGCTTCGTCGTCAAGGATCACTCATAAAGTTGATAGTGATGATGGAATTGAAGAACTGGCATTTATCACAAAGAATTTCTCAAGAATGCTGAAGAAAGTGGTGAATAAACATTTCCCAGGAAAGGTTTAACGGTTATCGACCTCGGGCTCAAGACATTGTAATAATCTTGGAACATGAATGGAACAAACGAATCAACAATTCTCAAGAAATCAGAGTGGTGAAGTAAAACAGCCAGGAAGGATTCAATGTAGAGAATGTGAGGGATATGGACATATCCAGGTTGAATGTGCTAATGCCTGAAAGAAGCAAGGAAAATTATATGAAACCTCATGGAATGAAGATGAATAAGAGGAGAAAGATGAGGAGTAACTTATCAGCAATGATGTAGCGTTTGGAGAAAAAAAAATTTTATGTATCGGAATTCGACAATACATATCCTAAAATAGCAACGATATACAATGCTATATGTTCCCAGAAAATTCAGGTACTGACTACTCCTCTAGTGATAATGAAGGCCAGGTTGTGAGTAATGAAGATATCTACACATCATATGAAAAAATGTATGAGATGTGGCTGAAGGTTGTTGACTCAAATAAAGCTAAGAAAATAGAAAGAAGTCAACTTGTTGTGAAAGAGAAGGAGATTTTGTTTCTAGTTATAGAACTCAGATGAGAGATTGTATATTTGAAAAAAAATCTGAGTTCAACAGCGAAGAGAGCTGAAATGGCCGAGACATCAATTAGCAAATTGAACAGTGGAAAGGCAAAATTAGATGATATACTTACTATGAGGTAGAACTTTGGAAATCGACAAGGCATAGGTTATAACAAACCATCAATCAGCGCTATAGATTTCAAATCAATGGTTCAAGACATGAAAATAAAAGTGATCAAGACACGGAAACAGAAACCTCTTATTTGTGGTTACTACACCTATCAATGCCATACAGAGGATCACTTTTTTAAACTACTCAGAGACATCCTGAATAGACAACAGCTGCTGGAATGTGTCTAACATAGATGATGTCCAACGATCAAAGATGGTCAGAAAGTTATAGATTCCTAAACACACTAATACTTGCCTTGTTGCTCACACTTCTCTTATTGCACACTCTAGAGACTCATGTTACTTTGATAGTGGGTGTTCTCGACATATGACCAATCAAGAGTATCTAACAAAGAACAAACCATACGATGATGGATTTGTTACTTTTGGTGATGCAAAGAAGATTCGAGTAGTTGGAAAGGGTGAACTGCAGATTAGGAGGTTCCGTAACTTTATAAGTGTTCTTCTTGTGGAAGATTTGAAGGCTAATCTATTGAATATTAGTAAATTGTGTGATGACAATATAACTGTGGAATTCATAAAGACAAATGCATAGTGAAATGTGGTGAAGATAAAGTACTCTCTGGGATTCGGTCTTTAGAAAACTGTTACTGGAACAAGAAGTGAAATGTTTAAGTTCAAAAGAAGAAGAAGGAGCAATTTGGCATACAAGGCTTGACCATATCAACTACAAAACCCTAGTGAAAATTTCCAAATTGAAGGCAGTACGAGGTATGTCTACACTCACTGAAAAAAGGAAATTGTGTGTGGACCATGTCAACAAGGTAAAAAAATTCGATCACCTCACTCATCAGTTTAGTATATCACTACCTCAAGAACACTTGAATTACAACACATGGATTTGATGGATCCAGTCAGCACACCTAGTGTGAGTAGCAAGAAGTATATCTTTGTGTGTGTTGATGATTTCTCCAAATACACTTGGGTAGCTTTTCTTAAAGAAAAATCTGATACGGTGGAAGTTTTCAGAAGTTTGGTGATCAAATTACAGATAAAGAAAGGAAGTCCAGGTTGAAAGATCATTAGAATTCGTAGTGATCACGACAGGGAATTCGAAAACTCCTAGTTTAGTGATTTTTGTGATAAGTTTGGTAGTTAGCATGAATTCTCTGCACCAATCCATCTTCAGCAGAATGTCATTGTGGAAAGAAAGAATAGGACTCTACATGAAATGGCTCGATTTATGCTACCAGAGAAAGGAATTAATAAGAAATGTTGGGCATAAGCCATCAATACAACTTGCTACACTATAAACCGAGTATATCTTCGACCGTTCACTAGAAATACATTATATGAAGCCAAATGTGTCATACTTTCATGTGTTTTGGAGCGAGTGTTATATTCTCAAAGATAGAGAGCAACTAGCAAATTTTGACAGCTGCAGTGATGTTGGAATTTTTCTTGGATTTATGTGAACAATCATGCTTATCAAGTGTACAAACCTCGTAAAAATAATCTTATGGAACCATAAATGTTATTGTGGATGATTCTGATGACAAACAAATATCAGGTGAAAGAGAAGATAACCCATATTTAGACTATGTTCCAACACAGAACAGACTGTCTGATCAGCCAGACTATGTTGGAACATCTGATCATTCAGACAGTCCTGTTGAACTTGATGAAGTCCAATATGTTGGAACATCCACATGTGAACATCCACATGTGCAGCCTGAACCCAGTATCAAGAGAACTCGTACAATCCCTCATGTAAATTACAGATAACCTGTAGGATTACAGTGTTTCATCTCTCTTACTGAACCAAACAAATTACAAGAAAGCTCTACTAGATGTATATTGGATTGAGTAAATGCAAGAAGAACTTGGACAATTTGAGCGAAATGATATATGGTATCTCACTTCTCGCCCCAAAGGTGTAAATGTTATTGGCACAAAGTGAATCTTCAAGAATAAATCTGATGCTGATGGATATATTACACCAAATAAAGCATGATTGGTTGCTCAGGGTTACACTTAGGTTGATGGAGTTGATTTTGATGAGACTTTTGCACCAGTTTCCAGGTTAGAATCTATTTGCATCTTACTTGATAGTGCTTGCACTGTGAATTTTACACTGTATCAAATGGATGTCAAAAGTGATTTTCTGAATGGAGTGGTCAATGAATAGGTGTACATGGAATAACCTAAAGGATTTGAGGATCCTCACTTTCCACATCATTTGTATCGACTCAAGAAGACTTTGTGTGGATTAAAACAAACACCAATGGCATGGTATGAATGACTCACTACCTTTTATATTTAGGAAGGTTATCATTAATGGGGAGTAGATCACACCTTGTTTGCGTTGAACAAATCATAAAATATTTTGATTGCTAAAATCTATGTTGATGATATTATTTTTGGCTCTACTTCGCCATTTATGGTACATGATTTTGTAACTTTGATGCAGGCTGAGTTTGAGATGAGTATGATTGGAGAACTCACATATTTTCTAGGACTTTAGGTGAAATAAGAAAAGAGTGACCTATTTATAAATCAAAGTAAGTATGCCTTAAATTTGGTAAAGAGGTTCGGACTGAGTAATTCTCGAGCTGTAAGAACACCAATGGGGGCTACTGAAAAATTGGTGAAGGATGAAAAAAGGGGTTAGAGTTTATCACAAATTATACAAGAGTATTATTAGGAGTTTACTATATTTGACAGCCAATTGGCCAGTCATATATTTCAACGTAGGAGTATGTGAGAGATTTCAGGTTAATGCTAAGGAATATCACTTGGCTTTAGTCAAAGGATAATTTGATATGTTAGTGGGACTTCTGAGTATGAAATATGGTATTTTAAAAATCAAGACTCCCATCTGGGTGGTTATAGTGATTATGATTGGGTTGGTAATGAAGATAATCGAAAAAGCACCACTTGTGGATATTTCTTCATTGGTACGAATCTAGTATCTGAGAAACAAAATTTTATCTCTTTATCTACTGCTGAAGCTAAGTATATTGCTGCTGGAAATTGTTGTGTGCAACTATTGTGGATGAAACAAATGGTGACGGTTGATATAACGCATCAAAATATCCATATCAGTATTCCCGAACAAAGCACATTTATATAACGCATCATTTAATTCGAGATCTGGTTGAAAGGAAGGAAGTGACGGTTGCTTATGTTCCAACATCTGAGCAGTTTGCAGATATTTTTACTAAACCTTTGGACACTGTAACTTTTGAGCTCCTCGGACAACACTTAGGTGTATGTCGAGTTTGAGGTATTTTTTACTAGTTTTTATTCAGTTTTTAATATTCCTATTTGTGTATATAAAGTCTAAAAACACAAAAAAAAATTGAAAGAAGAAAATGTGAATAAAAAATAGAAGGAGATGAGCTACATTGTGACATGAATTGACAAATAGAAAAAGGTAATGATGATTTTACTCGGAAAGGAAAAAAGTTTGTGCGGGTAAAGAGGTAAAAAAGTGAAGAAGTTAATTATTTTTTTAAAAAAAATTGATCTCTCTAAATTCCCTCTATTTTTGTTGTCATACTCCTTAGTTTCTTGACATTTTCAAATTTTGGAAGCCTTATTGAGAGATATAAAACCTAGAATTATGGGATTTCTTGCTCACAACAGTATCGATAGTTTGAGTTGTGTTAAAACACAAACACTCCACAACTGAAAATTATCCTTGCCACAAACACTCTCAATCTTAGAAACTACAATGGCCCAACAAGGAACTCAAGAAAATTCATGCAAAGCTATTGTGCCTTTCAAAGGAAGAGCTTAGAGGCCAAGCCGTCAACTCATGATCACGCCTTACAAGCCTATGGTAACAGACCCTAATTCCCCTAGTGCTCCTGTGATTAAGATCAATGGTATGGAATTAAAGTTTGTTTAGGAGTGTCTGCACTGACATAGGTTAAAAATATGGCTATAGATTTTACTGGGCTGAAAAAACTTAAGGGGATTTTATTTGTGGTATAGATGGATGATTAGTTACAGGTGAATTTGATAATATTGAGAAAGTTTTAAAGTGTAATCCTAGGCTTATTAAGATATGTTTCACTAAGAAAGATGGAGAGAAATTTATCACGGCATATTCTACGACCTCTAGTCCATGTAATATTCAGATTAAAGAGCTAGAAACCCCGTAGGTGGAGAATTCTAAAGAGGAAGTAAAGAAGGTGAACAATTATGAAATGTTTCCATCTCTGAAACCCTATGATCATAGATCAAGGAAGAGGAATGAAGTGTTGAAAGCACCTGCTGTAATTTATGTGCCTGATAGTGATGATGAGATCAGTGGTGGATATGTTCAAACACAAAGAGTAGAGGGAGATTCGACCGTGGCTATGGATGTTGATGAGCCTAACTTTGAGTTCACATATGCTGATATGGATGGTCAAGACTATCAGGTTGATGATGATGGAGGCAACACCTTTGCTCATATAGATGAATCAAAGGTAGGAGAGACAAGGGGAGATGACCCACATGATTGAGCATGTTGGAACAAAGGATGCAACAACCGAGACTGATAAGGTTGAGAATGTTCCAACATAGGGGGATTGAGCAGACTTATTCCAGTGATGAAGTCTTGGATGTGTTCATCCAAAATAGAGTGAGAAATGCTGAGAGGAAACAGTCTGCATCAGAATGATCACAACCAGCCAAGAAGAGCAAGAGAGATTCTCCAGCATCAAAGAAGCCTTCTATTCCCGCATCTTCAATAATTGATGCTCTCTCAAATTCTTTCGACGATGATGAGCGTGAGGATATGTGGAAAGTGTTCTCCCAAAGGAAGGTTATTTCTGAGAGGCTAGTAAACTTAGAAGTCTACAAAGAAAGTGGTTTTTCTGATTTTCTAGAGTTTTTAGGGCTAAAGACAGTTGCCACTCTGTATGATGATTGCAATAAGCATTTAGTCTCTGAGGTGTATTGTAATTTGGTGGCTGGAAATTTGGAGGAAGATTCTCCCTGGTGTGATAAGGTGTATGTGAGAGACAGGGTAATAAAATTTTCTGCCAGGAGAATTAATAGATTATGGGGGCAGAAAACTCCTGATGGGGTATTTTCTGAGAAGTTGGAGGTCAAGATGACCAGATTTTATCTGAGATTTATGGTGGATATAAGGCTGGATGACCAGTTACTGGACACTCCCGCGTCTCCTGGCCGTCCTCCAGGGTCTTTGGTTTATATCAGATGGATGTGAATTGCCGGATGCCATCCACCAACACCACTTCTCTCACTAAGGAAATGAAAAACCTGATGTACTATGTTGGAACACAGAAACTGGTTAACCTGGGGTTGTTCATACAACAGAACATTGTGAGGAAAGCCATATATCCCAAGGCCTAACATGCACTTGTATATCACTGTCTTATTTCTACTTTGGCGAGGAGGGAAAGGGTGAAGACCAAGTCGGAAGATGATATTTTGGGAGTTGAATCTCTTAGGCCGAACAAAAAGACATTTGGGATGAGACATGTAAAAGACCTCCCTTGGAATCCCGAAGCTTTAAGTTCAGCTGTGGATGAGAAGAGGGCCAAATTGCAGCCATGGATGCAATTTGGCCCTGGATGCTAAGTTAGGGGGTTCTTACTATTCATATTGCTGCTTAGGAGGTAGAAAAAACCTGGATTGGAGTAGAAAAAGGCTTAGTTGGAGGCACAAATTGCTGCTCCTGAACAGGATTAAAGATTCTGCTATGGTTATGTTCCAACATAGACCAGATTTTGGTTTCAGGGGGAGCAGATTTACTTGAACGTTCTTGTTTGTTTTCAATGTTTTGTTGCCTTTGGATAATTCATGGCCCTAGGGGGGAGAATATTTGAGGATTTTGATTTTTGTGGAATTATTGGATTTCTGGATTTTGGGTTTTCTTTTGGTATTCTCATAAATTCATATTCAGTGATTTAGAATATGTTCCAACATTCTGAGATATATGAAATTCTTATGCCATATGTTTGTTTGAAGTTGGAAGTTTTTCTTTGTGATTTTTACTCCAAAATGGTTTGGTCCACAAAATGTCAAAGGGGGAGATTGTAAAGTCACGTGGTGTGCATTTGTTATTTAATTGTCATTTGTGAACTAATTTGGAGAAGAAAAACTTTCCATATTGGAACTTACGGAAAGATGGAGGTTTTGAGGTTTTAACCGATGGAAGAGTATTGCGAGAATATTGATTTTTGGTAGATTGGAGATTTCACAATATTAGCTTATGCGTGTGATTGAAGCATATTGAATTTACGGAAAATCCCTATTCTTAAGGAATTGAATTTATGGAATATTTGTTTGTTAAATGGATATGATGAGATAAGGAAAATCCTTATGTTCAAGGGACTATGATATGCTTCAGAAGCAAATATGGAATCCGAATATTTTGAAGATAAATGTGGAGATTTCTGATCTACTTATGAACTATAGACAAAGGACATCACAGCTGTGCTACTCACGAACTTAATAGCAAAAATATGCATCATGATTTTCTATCTTTCTGAGAGTACTACGAGAGACAGAATATATACATGTTCCATCATACCGTGACTTATTGATTAGTTCAGAATTGTATACCTTAATTTCTCAAGAGGAGGAGATCCAGCGTTGATGAGTTTCATGGTCAGAGAGAGTCTAATCAAGACGGATATGTAGCAAGAATTAGATAAGATAAGTATAATTGTATGGTTTACTTTGTAATGTATCTTTCTGATTAGTAAATTTATTCTAAACTGGGCCAGCCTCCACAGATGTAGGTGAATTTCACCGAACTACGTAACCAAATCTTGTGTTTTCATGCTTTACTTTATTGAATACTTGGTTGGATAGTTATGTAGGAATACGTTGATAATTATTAAATTAATTAGGTAAAACCAAATTTCTATATATTCTTATCAAACAATATGCTTTTAGTTTATAAGATTGAATCTAGCACTTTATAATTGATAAAAAAATTGGACATCTTAAATAAATAAAATATGAGAAAAAGTGCTCCAGTAACCTCAAATTTTTTAATATGTGAGAAAATAATTCCGATTTTTATAAAAATGGTGAAATAACCTTAAATTGGTTTGAGCTTGCAGTTAGCACTAGTCAATGCCGATTAGTGGTAAAATGACAAAAAAACTTTGAATTTAATATGATAAAAAAAGAAAAATAATACTACTGTAACTCTCTGTTCCTTCACATGCGACAATATAGCTTTGAGTTTTTCGAAAGTGCTGAAATACCCCCATATTAGTTTGAGCTCCCAGTTAACGCTGGTTAAGACCATCCAATATTACAATGACCTAAAAACTCTCGAATTTAATTTCTTAAAAATATTGAAAAAGGATCGTAATTTTCTTTATTAATATCTTCACCGGAGCACTCAACGTTCGCCATTTCCACACAACTGAACTCAGATTGTCCATCTATTTTTTAAAAATAAATCGAAAAGAGAGCTTAACAAGCCATAGGATATGAATTCACAATATGAATAAGCCATGCACAACGAGTGGAATGCGGACAATCATATTAACTAGGGCGAACGACTTGAAAGACCTCTAAATTCCCTTCATCGTCCCCTTTTAGCCACTTACCTTTTTTTGAATACTTTTGGTCCCTCGACTAACAAAACTGCTGAATCGTGATCCTTTTGTCTGGTCAAAAAGTTAATTTCAGTAAAAACGTCAATTTTATGGGCAAATTAGTAATTTCACATTTTAAAATTTTCCTTTTCCCCATTTCCTTTTTTTCTTTCTCCTTTTCCATTTTCCATTTTCCATTTTCCATTTTCCATTTTCCATTTTCCATTTCCTTATTTCTTTTACCTTTTCTTTCTATTTTTCTTGCTCTCAGACACTTTCCCCTTCCCCGCTGAGTTTCTCCTCCTCAACCCATTTCTTTGCCCCTGCCGCCACCTAACCACCGCCTACACCCCCTCCATCCACCACCCGTTCTTCTTTGGGCACAACATCCCTAGATTCTCCCAATTCTTCACCTGTCGCCTTCATCCCTAGTCTCTCCCAATTCTCTGGGCACAACATCCCTAGACTTATATCAAGTACGGACCGGTAGACGCTGCAAATCCAAGAGGAGTGTTCGGTTTTGGAGACTTCACCGGAGGTAGGGTTACATTCAATTGATTTCTGGATCCATTCCAAACCCGCATCGGGTCGCCGCTCGCAAGTGTCAGGTTGTGGAAAAAGACGCCTCATCGGAATAATACCCCGCCGGATGATCTTCGACGGAGTTAATGGTGTTGATGTCGATTCCGATGTGATTCTCCTCCTTGTTATCGGTATCGGCGTTGAGGAAGGACAAATAAAGGGGATGGAGTATAATGGTTAGTTGGATGAACATGAGCATTTAAATTTGCTCATACATATTAGGGTCCACTCCGACCTGGTAGGCTTGTGCATTGATTGGTGAAAATGGAGAACCAAACTATTCACTCTGCTGTAAATGATTCAATTCACTTGAAAAGTTTAGTTTAAGTAGTGTTCATCCGTTCTTTTTATCGAGCAAAAGATCTATCCCCTCGATACCATGAGTTGATTCTCGTCCTTGTCATTGGTATCGGTGTTGATCTCCACCGCCACGATCTCGTTGGTTGAGCTTCCGTGGGTGGTGCGGTTAAACGCACCGAGGAACTCGAAAAATGGAGAAATTTGCCGGCGAGCAGTCCTGCCAATGGAGGAAATTGAGAAAAGGAAAAAAGAAATAAAGAAAATGAAAAAGGAAATTAGAAAAAGGAAATTAGAAAAAGAAAAGGAGAAGGAGAAAAGAAAAATGATAAATGATAAGAGCAAAAGGAAATGTAAAATTACTATTTTGTTCTTAAATTTGACGTTTTTGACTAAAATTAACGTTTTGACCAAACGGAAGGGTCACGATTAAGCAGTTTTGTTAGTTGAGAGACCAAAAACACTTTTAAAAAGGGGTTAAAAGGGGACGGTGGAGGGAGTTCAGGGGCTTCCAAAGTCCTTCGCCCTATTAACTATGATGCATTAGAATCTTCGTCATCCACGTCATCATCGTTCACGGATTCACGTAGTTTTCCCATGCTTGATAGATGGAACACAAACAATCACATTAACTATGAGACATAATAATATTTGTCATTGAGAGGTTTTTGTCGCACCTCTCAAATATACAATTTATGTGTCACCTAAGACTCTACACTATTAAGTGTATGTCGACCAAGTAGGGATCATGTCTACATAGAGAAGGAACTAGTTTAAATAATTCGACATAGATTATAAAAATTAAAATTTTTACAAGTTCTTTTTTATAAAGTGACGATTGACTACTAAAACTAAGAAAACAATAAAAGATACATAACTCGAAATAAGCAATAGATCCAATAGGGTTGGGTTCAATTGATTTACGCTTTCAACCTATTTGTTGATCGTTTATACATAACTCTACTTCTATGTCATTTAACCACATATTGTTGATATTTACCTCTCATATACTTTGGGGGTAAATCTCCACTTCTCTCAAGTAGAGTTGAAAAGAGCGATTGTCGCTACTTAATACCCCTATTCCCAGATAACCTAGATGAGCGTCATAGATTTAACCTAAAAATAGTAAGCAATGCACCTACCCGTGTCCAACAAGTGAGAAACATGTAAATAACCTAAATGAATCATCTAAGAACAATTATGGTGATTGACATGCAATAAAAGTTCCAATATTGCTACCAAGAACAAATAGGGGAAACATCATATTCCACCCTCAAAATATAGCAAGTAATCAACACATAAATAAGAACTAGTTGTATATCTATCAATTCGTGCATTGATTACGGAATAAATGCAGAGAAATCAATTGATAATTAATGCCAAAATAGAGAATCAATGTCTCACAATATTAAGTTGGAAAGACTAATCAATTGTTCACAAAGTTAGATTAACCTACCACAACAAACCCCATGTTCATACACATAATCAAAGCAATAAAAATGAAAAGAAAAGAAGAATAAATGAGAAATCTAGGATGTTGGGAGTCTAAAGTCGGGCTATTTATAATACAAGAGGAATATTAAAACATACATGAAAGTCAACTCACACCAGACAAAATCGCAGACCGTGGAGATGGATACACGGTTTGAGATGGATGCACGATCTGCGATGAGGGTCATGAATCACAACATGGTGTCAGAAGTGTTCGATCGGGTGCCTTAGGCAATAATCTTCTTGTGCAGGCCGTGGCACAGAGTTGGCAGTGTGCGACCTAGTATATTGGGAGCTGGTTTAGAGCCTTCGCTCAGCCGTCACAGACCTTGGTGTTGCACCCAGAGTCCACAACAATGTTGGTTAGGAGTTGATCATGAATTGTACATGACCATCGTGGGCCGCAACATGGTGCCCGCGGTCCCCGTCTGTGCTGGGTGACAGTGCTTTTATCTTTTTGCTTCTTCTTTATTCCTTTGCTACGAGTGAACCATTGATCTGTTTGGAAGTTCTAGTAGTTAGTTTTAAAGTAATCCTGGAGACAAATTTAAAACCGCTACTCCGATCTCCAATTCATCTCGGATCATGTGCCATGATAGACTTAGACACATCTTTTACCCTTCAAAACACAAGATTTAGGAAATAAAATAGGCAATTCATTCCTAAACCTTCTAAGAACAATTCATCCAATAAATTCAAGACTAAGATCCAATTCCTTAAATTTAGAATTCAATATGTGCTAAAAATGGAGTATAACCAGGGCACATCACTCATATTCTTTCGAGGACTCGGTGTTATTGTTTTGTATCTCTAGGGTAGCTATTTGGCAGGACCAATTTCAGAGTTGAAGGAATCAACACCAAATTCAACCTAATTTGGATCGATACGGCTTTCTGGACCAAAAGACTTCTCATTTCCTCCCGCAACATGAAAAACAAGAAGATTGTCGTCTCTGCAATGATGGTGGTGGCTAAAATCAATAAGCATGAATCTCATACAATGGTGATTTGGGGTGGTTCTAGTGCATGGAAGGGAAGACGAAGAAAATAAAGTTCTGAGTGGTAGTGCACGAGGGTAAGGGGGTCAATAGTGACCAGAGGAGGGAAGGGAGCCAGTGGGAGAAAAGGAGTGGTAAGGATTAATATGGAAGGGTGTGTGACAGTGCTGAAATTAATGGTGATGGTGTTGCAATGAGGCGTTATAAGGGTGATGCTAAGTTGGTTCACGCTGAGGGATAGAGGTTATGACATGGTGTTATGGCGATGTTGGTGGTGTCTGAAATCAATAAGTGAAACTATAAGTTAACTAGTTCTGAAATCAATTTATTTGGATAAGGCAATAGTCAGTATTACGTGTCAATCGAAAAAACAACTCAAATTGGAGGGAAACTGTAAGTTAACTACTAGAGGAAAATTCAAAACATATAAAATCCTAATTAATGGAGGAACCAAGTTTGATAAGGGATAATTTTGTTTCGTATTTGACAAATTCTTGGGAAAGACCGTATTTCTATAGAAATATGGAAAAACTGGGTTTAATTAGAATAATATGAAATTATGGTTTATACTCTGCAGTAATTACATGCGAAACATTTGAGTTTTGGTTAGAAACAATAGATATTTAGAGTAAAACGTTTAATTTATATGTTTTACTATAAATATGCAATGTTTTACTCTAAATATGTAATGTTTATAATCAAAACTAAAATACTGTAGAAGTGTGAGTTTATCCAAATAGTTTATAACCCGAAGTTTAATTGCTTTTACCTGCGAATTTTCATCTTTTTGAGGTAAAATTGCACTTGAGTCCTTGTCTTTCCATAGTTTATGGAAAAACTGTCTTTCAAGAGACAAACTCTTTGTATTTACTCTACATAGTATTAGTTATTATTGTTTCATAAAGAAGTCCACCACAAGACAACTTTCTATGGTTCCCAGTCATGTCAACCAGTGCCTACAAATACTCATTGAATTTTTTAAATTAAGTTATTCAATTTAACATCAATCAATATGAATGTTTTTTAAAAAAAAATCAAGATTATGATACTCCCTCAGTCCCATTTCAATCTGCACACTTTGACTTTTGACAGTTGACTTGGAATATGTTTGATTCTTAATATCTTTCATTCATGATAGTTAAATTTTTTGAAAAGTTGATATTTCGAAAATATATGTTATAACGAATTTAACAAGTTATTACACAATAGTATTTATACTAGTATACTAATTCAATTTTATGGTCAAAGTTAATTTTTTTTACTAAATGAATAGTTAAATTGCATATTAAAATAAGACGGAGGGAGTGGTACCTACACAATGAGTGAAGCGTTTAACTCGAAAACAATATTGAAGAAAGTGTTATGAATAA
>JAULKM010156253.1:0-16811 GCA_032355605.1 Rubia tinctorum
CAGGTTGGACAAGCTGCAAGACCCAAGATTGAGGGAACTCCGTTTTGGCATTTCACGAGGGTGTTTGCTCGATCCTATGACTATGGGATGGGTGTAGTTTTGTTTGTACCCATTGCTTCGCTTGCTTGGCTGCCAATCATTTCGGCTTTCCAAACGCGATTCCTCTTCAATGAGGCTTTCAGTAGGAGGTTGCAGATTCAACCAATTCTGCAGGGGAAGAAGAGGAAGCATCATTGAGATGAAATACAGCTAACGTAAATATCATTATAGATGACGCTGCTGCGACATGCTTAGAGAAGAGTCCAAACATGGAGGGAAAAGGAAGCTCTGAAAGTGGTTCTGAAAGTCCTACCAGGGGGAATGTAGAAGACATGGCAAAGAACATCCTGAAGCAATCGGCTCGTGGCATTAAACATGCACTGTCCAAGAAAGGATCAAGAAATTTTTCTAAATCGGTACCAGAAGCTATAGAAAAAGACGTCCCTATGCAATCTGATTCATCCATGGATGAACCTCTTGCATCAGCACCTGTTGAAAGTAGAGTAATTGCATCCACCTCGATCTCCATTGAGGGTAAGAAGAATGCTTCCAGTTGTAGCTAAAACGGCATCACGCCTTCAAAAGATGACTCAGTCGAGATCACAAGGCCAGAACTTGTGGTGATCCCAGAATCTGAAGTCAGTGATCCCAAGTTGGTCGATACTGAGAGAAAAAAAGTTGTAGATGAAACAAGCGAAAAGCTGCCACACTGAGACAAAAAGGTAGAGAAGTAGTCTCTCTTTTGTTCATGTTAATAAGGTTGTTTTGCCTGGCTGGTTTGTAGATTGGGTTGATATACAGAACACATAATCTGGTGTTTCCTTTGTAAAGTTCTGTCTGTACATGAATCCGATGTTACACAGAAGAGATGGTTGTTACACAGCATAATCAAAGTTTTTTTTTTAGAAAACATGCATGTATCAAAGTTTTGTCTGCACAATATGCACTGATCAATCCATTAACATGTGGCTAATGAAAGCGCGACCAACAACTTTGGATTCATCTTGAGATACCATTCATCGATTACAAATTGTTTGTGGCATGAATTCAATGCCATATTCCACTGTCCAAACAATCTATTGCATCAACATTGCATCTATGGAGTGGGGAGGGATAGATGTGGAGAGGTTGATAGCGCACCCGGTCATTGTCCTGGAAAATATTTGAAGATCAAAGACTCAGTTTTAACCAAATTTCTGAGTGAAAAATGGCACCAAAAAAAGTAGGGAAAAGGGAATGGATACCTGATCCAAGTCTATTTGGAAAGGCTTCACAAAGTCCTCAAACATGATTCCCAGCGTGAATAAAGTTGCAGCAATATAAAAAGCAAAGCCGAAAACACCAAAAGCATGTATGAGAAACAAAGAAGGATACACAATAGAAGGCAAACAGAGAGAGCAGCTGTCTTGTTTACCAATCCTGCTATCTCGAGTTTTGAACAAGTTCCTCAGCAATCATGTCGAGTAAATGCTTCTTTCTCCATTAATCCCTTCATAGCAAGTTCTTCAGTTTCTTGTAAATAATGTGGGAACTTCAACCGTCATTTCAGCAGGAACAACATGAGGATAGTTGAGTTTCCTTGTCAAAGCTGTGAGCATCTGCAGGAGCAATCTACATAGAAATGAGCATGTTTTACAATATAGCAGAAACTGAGACTAGTCCTTGGTTAATATTCTATCAGAACGATTCGAAACAGTTTATACAATAAGATTCGAAACTACTTTTATCTATTACCTTTGTAATCTTTTCCAGATCGTCTTGTCCACCATTTGCGTTTTCATGTCGTGTAACCTTGATCAACCATATCTTCTTGGGGATAAAACACTGATGCTGCAGTTTCCTTGTCAAGTGAAAAACCAGAATGTGTCAAAAGGGCAGAATAACTACTGATAGGATAAATATACCTTGCCACCAGGTAGAAGCTGAGAAAATGCATGCCAATCAAATCATGCACTGCCAGCAGTCTTTTCTTTTCTAAAGAGACCTGATTATCGAAACAATTTTGCTCCTCAGCGGAAAGTATACCTTATAAATTGCAAAAATGACTTCAATATATACTCACACGTTGTTCAATATATACAAAACATAACGATTGCTGATACAACATCACTACTATATGCATTATTAGCTTCCAATCACCTAAATCAAACAATCTAATTTGGTCTGTAACATGTGAGGTACTCTGATCCAAGGAAAACACCAGATGAGCAAAAAGGTTCTCTAGGCCATAACGTTACATTACACTATTAATAGAGACCTTTCAATTCACTCAGAGAGGATTTTTGGAAAATGGCATTCCAAATTCAATCTCGAAAGCATCCATTTCTTAACTATACAGATACAGTAGATTCGTCATACACGAGCAAGATACTTACTCTCCATCAAGCTAAGCAATAAGAGCTTCAAATGTTGCTCCCAGCAATCGCATCGATTTCATCAACAAATATAAATGCGGGAGCCTGTATTTAGAAGGTAGAAGAAACGTTTATGGAAATGCAAACGAGCAAGATACTTACTCTCCATCAATCTTGTAAACTTACGTGGGCTTCATTGCTTATAGTGTTGGCATTTGTGAAAACGGGAAGAATCAGTAAAACCTTCTATGTATGAGAAACAAAGAAGGATACACAATAGATATGATATGTTGGAACATAGGTCTAATAGTTAAACTAAAACAGTAAAACCAAAATTTAAATTGGTATCAGAGCTTGGTCACTTTCGTTTTACCTTGGTTGTGTCAAGGAAAGTGTGATCCAGTTTTACCATGGCGACAAAGGAAGGAGCTTTTGTGTCTTGGTCACCTCTGCTGGAAGGAACAAACTACAATTACAGGAAGGCACGGTCCAGAGTCTTTATAAATTCTCTGGATGAACTTGCATGGCACTTTGTTGAAACCGAGTGGAATCATCCAACTCAAGACGAAGAATCTAGCTCTAAGGTTAAAGAGGGAGAGTCAAGTTCAAAGAAACAAAAGCTCAAGGATAAAAAAATCTTGGTCTCCAGATGAATTGATGGTTTCACTAGATAATTCCAAATCCTCGAATGCTATCTTCATAGCAGTGGATGAAAACTAATTTAGACTCATCTTTACATGTCATCGGGCTAAGAAAGTATGAGATATTTTTCAGACTATACATGAAGGAACCCATCATGTACGTGAATCCAAACTACAGATGTTGGCAACAAAGTTCGAAGAATTGAAAATGGAGGAGGATGATACGATTGCCACTTTCAATGGAAAACTTCGAGACATCTCTAATATGGCTTATCAACTGGGAAAAGTCTACAAGGAATCTAAATAGGTGAAGAAGACCTTGAGATCACTGCCCAAGAGATTTGCAATGAAGGTTGCACCAATAGAAGAAGCTAGAGATGTATCCACAATGTCTGCAAAGAAAACTCAAAAGGAGTTGGCATTTAAAGTATCTTCATCATGAGATAACCACGAATCATATAGTGAGAATGGTATTGAGGATATCGCTATCATCACTAATAATTTCTCAAGGATGTTGAAAAAGGTGGTGAACAAGAAATTGCAAGAAATAACTGGCGGAAATAGGCCTCGAGGACAAAACTTTGGAAATAATCGTGGAATACGCATGGATCAAGGAAATCAGTAGTTCTCTAGAAATCAAAGTGATGAAGCAAAACAGTCAGGGAGGATTCAATGTAGAGAATGTGAAAGTTTTGGGCTTATCCAGGCTGAATGTGCTAATACCCGGAGTATGTAACCTCGTGGTGTGAAGATGAAGAAAATGAAAAAAGGAAGAGGAACTTACCAGCAATTATGTGGCATTTTGAGCAAAAATTCATAATGATACAGAGGGTGTGGATGTATGTTCCAACACAGATAATTCTGTATGTTCCAACACAGATAATTCTGTATGTTCCAACACAAATAATTCTGTATGTTCCAACACAGATAAGTTTGTATGTTCCAACATAGATAAGTATGTATGTTCCAACATAAGTTATGACGATACTTCCAGCAATAATGAAGATCAACCCTTGAGTGATGAAGTTATCTACACTGCATTTGAAAAAATGTATGACATGTGGTTGAAGGTTACTGATGCAAACAATTCCCTGAAGTTGGAGAAAAATCAATTGGCTGAGACGGAGAAAGAACTAGTAGTATTGGTTGAAAAACACAAGAATGAAACTGAGGATCTGAAGTTGAGATTATATTTTGTGACTGAGAGAGCAGAGATGGCAGAAGCAACAATCACCAAGTTAAATACTGGAAAGGAAAAGTTTGATGACATTCTGACCATGGGAAAAAGCTTTGGATACTAGCAAGGAATTGGTTATGATAAACCATCAGGCAATATGGGAAATCTCAAGGTAGAAGTTCAAGACATGAAGATAAAGGTGATTAAAATCGGTCAACAAAAACCTCTCATCTGTAGCTATTACATGTTTCAAGGCCATATTGAGGAACAATGTCTCAGATTACTCAGAGATATCATGAATGGACGATAACTGTCTGCATGTTCCAACATAGATGATACCCAACGGTTAAGGATGGTTCGAAAGATATGGGTTCCCAAACACATTAATGTTTTCCTTGTTGCTCATACTTTTCTTATTGAACATTCTAGGGACTTGTGATACTTTAATAGTGGGTACTCTCGACACATGACTAGAACTCAGGAGTTTCTGACAAAAATTAAACCATATGATGGTGGTTTTGTTACTTTTGGAGACGGGAAGAGGAGTCGTGTCATTGGCAAGGGTGAAATGCACATTGAAGGATTTCCTGTGTTCACTAGTGTATTGCTTGTTGAAGATCTAAAGGAAAATTTGTTGAGCATTGGTCAATTGTGTGATGACAATATGACAGTTGAGTTTCAGAAAGAATAATATGTTATACGACATGGCAAAGATAAAGTACTTTCTGGTATTCGATCATCAAACAACTGTTACCTCTTTGAGCAAGAAGTGAGATGTTTGAGTTCAAAGCAAGATGAAGGCACTATGTGGCATAGGAAGCTTAGTCATATCAACTACAAAACCTTAGTGAAAATTGCCAATTCAAAGGCAGTGCGAGGTATGCCCACACTTACGACCAAAGGTGTAATTGTATGCGGACCATGTCAACAAGGTAAAAAGATTCGGTCCCATCACTCTTCATTATAATATATTACTACCTCAAGGAATCTCTAATTACTTCATATGGATTTAATGGATTCAGTTAACACACCTAGTGTGAGTGGTAAGAAGTACATCTTTGTGTGTGTTGATGATTTCTCTAGATATACGTGGGTGGATTTTCTTAAAGAAAAATATGATAATGTGGATGTGATTAGAAGTTTGGTGATAAAATTTTAGACAAAGAAAGGAAGTCCGGTAGGAAAGATTGTCATAATCAGAAGTGATCATGGTAGAGAAGTGGAAAATTCTCAGTTCAGTGATTTCTGTGATGAACTTGGTATTCAGCATGAGTTCTCTGCCCCAATTACTCCACAGTAGAACGGTATTGTAGAAAGGAAAACTATAACACTCCAGGAGATGACACGAGTCATGCTTGCAGAAAAAGGAATACACAAAAAATGGTGGGCATAAGCTATCAATACAGCTTGTTATACTATAAATCGTGTGTATCTACAACCTTTTACCAGCAAAACATCTTACAAGATTTGGAAGGACAGGAAGCCAAGCATATCTCACTTTCATGTGTTTGGAAGCAAGTGTTATATTCTCAAAGATAGAGATTAATTGGCTAAGTTTGATAATCGTAGTGATGTTGGAATATTTCTTGGGTATTCTACGAACAACCGTTCTTATCGTGTTTACAGCCTACGAACACATTCTCTCATGGAGTCTATAAATGTAGTCGTTGATGATTCTGATGACAAACAGGGTTCGAATGAAAAGGAAGATGAACCAGATGCGGAGCATGTTCCAACATATGAGAATTCATCTGAGCAGCCGGACTATGTTGGAACATCTAACTAGCCGGAACCTGATGACAAAGAGTATGTTGGAACATCCTCCACCACACCAAGTCCGCATGTTCCAACACGGGATGTACTAGACGCCATCTCAAGAACAACCCGATCGATTCCTTGAGTTAACTACAGAGATTTAGCCAAACTACAATGCTTCATCTCACTCATTGAGCCAAAGAACTACAAGGAGGCACTACTTGATGAAAATTGGATTGCGGCAATGCAAGAAGAGCTCGAGCGATTTGAACGCAATGATGTATGGTATCTTACTCCTCGTCTGAAAGGGGTAAATGTTATTGGTACAAAGTGGATTTTCAAGAATAAATCAGATACAGAAGGACAAATTACTCGCAATAAAGCTAGATTGGTGGCTCAAGGATATACTCAGGTTGAAGAGGTAGACTTTGATGAAACCTTGGTACCAGTTGCCAAGTTAGAATCTATTCACATCTTATTTACTATTGTTTGTACTATGAATTTTACTTTATATCATATGGATGTAAAAAGTGCTTTTTGAATGGAGTTGTGAATGGAGAGGTGTATGTGGAACAATCTAAAGGATTTAAATATCCTCATTATCCACATCATGTGTATAGACTTAAGAATGCACTTTATGGTCTGAAACAAGCACCTAGAGCATGGTATGAGCGACTGACTAAATTTCTACATGAGAAAGGTTATCGTTGAGGGGAAGTAGATCGTACCTTATTTGTGCTTTCTAAGTCCACAGAGTTTTTGATTGCTCAAATTTATGTGGATGATATTGTGTTTGGCTCTACTTCATCATCTATGGTGCAAGATTTCGTGTCACTTATGCAGGGCGAGTTTGAGATGAGTATGGTTGGAGAACTCACTTATTTTCTAAGGTTTCAGGTTAATCAAGAAAAGAATGGGTTATTCATAAATCAAAGCAAGTATGCCTTGAATCTGGTGAAGAGGTTTGGACTCAGTAGTGCTCGATCTATTCGAACTCCGATGACAACCACAGAAAAATTGGTGAAGGATGAGAAAGGTATCTCAGTTGATCAGAAATTATACAGAAGTATGATTGGGAGTCTCTTGTATCTTACAGCTAGCCGACCAGATATATGTTTCAGCGTAGGTATTTGCTCAAGATTTCAGGATGATCCTAAGGAATCTCATTTGACTGCAGTAATGAGAGTTATTCGATATGTGAGTGGAACTTCTGATCATGGAATTTGGTATTCTAAGAATCAAGACTCAAGTCTTATTAGCTATAGTGATTCTGATTGGGCTAGTAATGCAGATGATAGCAAAAGTACTACGGGTGGTTGTTTCTTTATTGGCACGAATTTGGTCTCTTGGTATAGTAAAAAGCAAAACTCAATCTCTTTATCATTTGCTGAAGCTGAGTATCTTGTTGCTGGAAGTTGTTGTGCACAGTTATTATGGATGAAACAAATGTTGAATGACTATGAAATTCAGCAAGGGTCTCTGAAGATTTTGTGTGATAACAAAAGTACAACTGACATCTCTATGAATCCTGTTTAGTACTTAAGAACAAATCATATTGACATCAGACACTATTTATTAGAGATTTGGTTGAAAGAAATAAAGTTGTGGTGGCCTATGTTCCAACATGTGAGTAGTGTGCGGATATATTCACTAAACCGTTGGACGCTTCAGGTTTTGAATTTCTCAGACAACACCTTGGTATGTGTCGGATATGAAGTACTTTTCTATGAAATTCCTCTGTATAGTATGTATATTAGTGTTGGTTCGGTTTTTTTGTTTCTAAAAATTCAGAATAAAATAGAAAGACAAAATTACTTTTAAAAAAGAGAGGAGAAGAATTGTTGGAAGTATGTTGGAAGTTAAGAAGGGACATGAGTTCACAAGAGAGAAAAGGTAATAATTGTCTTGGAAATGGAAAAAGGTAAACACTGTTAGAGAGGTAAAAAGAGGAGAAGCTAGTTTTTGTTCAAATTCTTCCAATCTCTCCATATTCCATCTTTCTCGGTGTCACACCCTTCTTCTCTACCAAACTTTCAAAATTTTGGAAGTTATCTTGCTGAGTTTGAGTAATCTGAAAACTCTATAGCCGACCCAAAGTTCCGTTCAAGATATTTTTTAAAGCTCACTACAATGGCCGGAAATAAGAAGCCACTTATACTCACCTCTGGCAAGTCCAAGAACGCACCAAGCAAGAAAATTCTCAATTTCAAAAGGTAACCGGTTCTGAATTTTCTCACTTTGTTTGGGAAGGTATAAAGTTTGGATCTATAGGAGAATTTTTTGAATAGGTGCAAGCCAACCAAGTTACAGTTGATATGAGAAATTTAGAAAATCTTAAGGTGAAATTTCTGGAGGTAAATATGGAAGAAATACTCTCTGGTGAAATAGGAGAATTGTTTGATATTGAACATTTTGAAGTCAAGTTGCTGAAAGGTGTATATAGAGAGCAAAGAGGGAAGGATATGTTTCATGTATACAGTTATATATCCTTGGTAGAAGTTAAGAAAAAATTGAAGAAATTGGTGAAGAGGAAACTGAAGGTTTGGAGGATATAAGATTCACTGATCCGATGAAGATGGTCCCTTTTGATGTTGTGACTTCTCAAAGGAATGAAAAATTGAGAGCATTAGAGACCCATGTTGTTATTTTGTCCGATAGTGAAGAAGAGGAGAATGTTGGGTGTGTTCCAACATACCAGCATGAAGCTGAGTTTGAGCAGCCTATGGAGGTTGATTCAGAACTGGGTTTTACTGGTGATTATATGGGAAACCAAGACTATCCTATAGATGGTGTGGAGGTTTCTGAGGATGAGAAGAGAGGGGGAGATAATCCCATAATGGAAGTTGTTGAGATAAAAGACCATGTTCTAATACAGGGAGTTGAACCTGTTGCTAGGTCTAACTATGTTGGAACACATGTCATTGAAGATACTGAGCAGCAGGAAGAGTATGTTCCAACACATGAACCGAACCTGACCTACTCCAATGATGAAGTTTTAGATGAATTTATCCAGAACATGAAGGCAAAAAGGAAGGATCTAGAAGCTGAGTCATCACAGCCAGCCAAAAGAAGCTAGCAGGCCAAACCCTCTCCCAAGAAGAAGAAAACCACACTTCCTCCTCCATCAGTAAGTGATGATGTTTCCACTATGTTCTATGATAAAGATTGTGAGGAGATGTGGGAGATTTTTGCTCAGAGAAAGATTATACTTGAGAGAGTAGTTGATCTGGAGGCATGTAAGCCTAGTGGTTTTTCTGATTTTATTAAATTTCTTGGAATTGAAACTGTTGTCACCCTTTATGATGAGTATAACAAGCAGTTGGTATGTGAGGTTTACTCTAATCTGATGGATGGAAACTTAGAGGAGGAGTATCCCTGGTGTGATAGAGTATATATTCGGGAAAAGGTGATTAATGTTTCTACTACTAAGATTAACAAATTGTTGGGGCTCAAAACACCAGAGTTTGGTGGAATTTTTTATGAGGAGATGGATGTTGCTGATGATCTGATTTTGGCCAAGGTTTCAGGTGGTGTTAAGACATAGTGGCTTGCAACCGGATACTCTCAAACATCATGCTTATCTTCTTAGTTTTTTTTGTCTCTATCGTATCGCAGTATATTGTTGAATGCCTTCCACCAACACTAAAACTTTAACTAGGGAAATGGTTAAATTGTTATAATGTGTTGGAACATAGAAGCCTGTCAATCTAGGGTTGCTCATTCAGCAGAGCATTGTAACACAGACTATCTCTCCCAAGGCCAAGCATGCCTTAGCTTACCCATGTCTTATTACTGCACTGGTCAAGAATGCAAAAGGAAAGGGCTTTCTTGAATATGAGGTTGAGAAGATTGAGCTCCTCAAGCCAAATAAGAAGACTTTTGGGATGACACAGGTTAAGGATTTTCCATGGAACCCTAAGGGTGCAGCCTCTACTTCTGCTGGAGATGAGATACAAGTCAAGATGTTGGCTCTGGATGCAAGGCTGAGAGTCATTACTATTCAGATTGCTGCACTTGAAGCTGAGAAGGTTAGCATTGAAGCGGAGAAGGCACAGATAGAAGCACATGTTGCTGCTCCTGAACATAACTGATTTCTAAAGGCTATGTTCCAACATAGTCAGTGTTAAATTCAGGGGGAGCAGATATTTGTCTTGCTGAATTTTTGTTGTTTTTTCATGTTTTTTGTGACTTTGGCATATTCATGGCCCCCGCGGGAGAATATTTTGGAGAATTTTGGATATTATTTCGTGGTGATGTAATCTGAATTATTTATTTGGATTTCTGGTTTTTTCGGTGTTCTTTTTAATTCAGATTTGGTGATTCGTATATGTTCCAACATAAGGAATTTTTGTATTCTTATGGTTGTAAAATTGGAAGTTTTTCTTGTGATTCTTTATGCCAAAATAGTTGGGTCCACAAAATTTCAAAGGGGGAGATTGTAAAGTCACATGGAATTAATTGCTTATAGTGTTGGCATTTGCGAACTAATGTTGAAGAAGAAAAATGTTCCATGTTGGAACATACGGGAAGAATCAGGATTTGATTATCAGAATATTGCATGAAATTTATTTATGGAAATGTGGAAATTGTGCAATATTTGATTCAAACGTGTTGAAGCATAATAAATTTATGAAAAATACCTATAATTATGGAATTGGATTTATGAAATATTATGAGATATTTGAGATAAGGAAAATCACTTTATTTATGTGATTTGGATATACTTCAGAAGCAGATGTGGAATAGGAATAATATGGAGAGTTCCGATCTACTCTTGGGATTATATATATTGGACATGACGACTGCAATACTTAGGATTTTAATTGAGAAAATATGCACATCATATTTACATCTTTCCGAGAGCTTTGCAAGTACCAGTTTTCATATGTTCCAACATACGTGACGTGTTGATCAAGTTCAGAGTCATATAGCTTAATTTCTCAGGAAGAAAAGATCCAGTGTCGACAAGTTTTGAGGTTATATGGAGTTTGATCAAGGCGGATCGCTAGAAAGGGGAGGTTGCAAAATCCACGCGTTTATAATTAGTAGATAAGTATAGTTGTATGGTATATTTTGTACTTTATCTCTCTAATTAGTGGATTTATTGTGAATCGGGCCAGACCCCGCAGATGTAAGTGGATTTCACCGAACTGCATAACCAAGTTGTGTGTGCTCGTGTACTATTTTCTTTACATACTTGGTTAAATATGATATGTTGGAACATGAGTTTAATAGTTGAGGTAAACCGGTAAAACCAAAATTTAAAAGCTGAGCAATAAGAGCTTCATATGTTGCTCCCGGCAATAGCATCGATTTCATCAACAAATATAAAGGCAGGAGCCTGTATTTAGAAGGTAGAAGAAACGTTTATGGAAATGCAACAGGAACATGATTCTTGACTGATGATTATATGCTGGATGATTGTTAACGGAAAAAGAGACCCCAAAGCCATGATGCAAAAAAAAAACTCAATGTCTCTTCATTATGAAGACTTACATTTCTCCGAACATCTCATTAATCCACTTTTTCACCATCTGTAAATTCTGATGCGAAAACAAAAGGCGGTAGCAAATAGTGTTTTTCCAGTTCCAGGGAATCCAGAGAGAAGTACACCCTATGGCACATATGTCAACTCTTGGTATGCTTGATCAAGGATTCATAAGCCTCACTTCTTTCTCATAGGGTTTCCCATGTACACAATCAACTCATCCAGCAAGTCCCAGTCATCTCCTCCCAATGCAACTTCTTTGTACATTGACTTTGTTTCCCCCACTACCTGAGTGGATGATCCCCTCATCTATTTTAGTTTCACAAAGAAAAGGAAAGAAAGCTAGGGAAAGCTTTGTGTTTGCCATAAACATAAAAACAAGAGTGATCAAGGCAAGAGTGTTTTGGTGCAGTGAGTATTGCGTTTCTGATACTGTTATTTATAACCAAAGAAGCCTAAAAAACATGACCACGTAAAACTCCTATCTGCATGACACTATCCCACTAACGAATCATGCTACATTTGTTCCTCCTAAATACATGCAACTAGCTAACAAACTACTGACTGAGTCATGAAAAATGAAACCTGCAACTTTTACTAAAATTAGAATTTACTGTCACTGAACATGCTGCTGACTTGGACGAGAGCTTATCAACAAATCACCCCCTTAATCTCGTTCCTCCATTAATTCGAACTACACCAATCTTTTTGTCACATCTTGATGAACTTGTTCCGAGCAATGCCTTCGTTAGAATGTCTGCTAGCTGTCCATCGGTACCATCGTGATCAACATCCATTTTCCCAATTTCAATGTACTCCCGGATAAAATGAAATTTTGTGTCGATATGCTTGCTCCTCGTATGATGCACTGGGATCTTGCAAAGAGCAATGGCAGATTTTTTATCTACCAACAGGTTGAAACTCAACTATTCACGTCCAACCAACTCACTGAGGAGTCGATTGAGCCAAACGCCTTGGCATGCTGCCGTCGCCACCGCAACGTATCCAACCTTGCAAGTTGACAAAGCAAAAATCCTATGCTTTTGTGAAGTCCATGTAACAATGTTGTTTCGGACAAAGAAAGCCATATCGGAGGTGCTCTTCCGATCATCTATGTCTCCAGCAAAATCACGGTCATTGTAGCCAACCAATTCAACTAATCTTCCACCTGACTTGTAGCAACACCTGTAACTCAAAGTACCTTGTATATACCTGAGTATTTGTTTGATTGCAGCCCAATGTTGAGTGCTTGGAGCCTCCATGTATCTACTTGCGATGCCCACCGCATGAGCAATGTCTGACCGCGTATTAACCAAATATCTAAGGCTACCAATCACACTTTGATACTTTGTTGCATCTACAACACTGTTGTCATCATTCTTGCTTAACCGAAGTCGATTCCCCATTGGAGTATGACATGGATTACAACCACTCTTACATGCAAACTCCAAAATATTCTCCGCATAAGCTCCTTGGCAAACCGTGGTTTCACCATCACCTTGACGCACCTCAATCCCGAAGTTATAACTTAGAAGACCGAGATTGCTCATCTTAAACAACTGTTGCATTTGTGTTTTGAACTTGACAATTTCTTGAACTTTCGTCCCCGTGATAATTAAATCGTCCACATAAACACCCACAATCAGAAATGATTGAGCATTACCTCTTCGATACACCGCATGCTCAAATTGACTTTTTTTTTATCCAAGAGAGGTGAGTGAAGAGTCCAGTTTGGAGTTCCATGCACGCGGTGCTTGTCGAAACCCGTACAAAGCTTTGGGTAGCTTAAGTACTTTACCACTGTTGGCTTTGTCGACGAAGCCGACGGTTGCTGAACGTAGACATCGTTGGCAAGGTTTCCATTCAATAACGCTGACTTCACATCCATGTGGTGCACTTGCCATTTTTTGTGTGCAGTGAGTGCGAGTAACAATCGCACCATCTCCATCTTTGCCACGGGAGCGAAAACTTCTTCAAAATCCACCCCCTGACGCTGAGCATACACCTTTGAGACAATTCTTACTTTTTGCTTCAATATGTTCCCATCGGGATCCTTTTTTACTTTAAAGACCTACTTTAGTCCAATGGCACGTTGGTTTTCCGAAAGTGATGCAAATTCCCACATCTTGTTGTCGATGATTAACTTCATTTCGTCTTACATTACATTTCTCCAAGACGCATCTGCAAGAGAAACTTCCACACTCTCCAGTTCCTCCGCTGCCAAAAACCAATGGTTTTCTTCTTCGACATTTGTGATCTCATCTGTAGCCCTGTACAAGTTGAGATTCGTCGATAACGCCAAGGTACTGATTTAGAGCTCAGGTTTTCATCATGTGTGGGTGGCATAGCCCACTGAACCTACGTTTTAGAGGGCATGGGTGTTTGCGGCTCAACTTCCGACGTGGTCAGCTCATTTACCGGCGTGTGTGGTGCACTTGTTTTTGTTGCGCTAGTCTCTGTTGAGTACACCACTGTGAACGTGGTTGGTTCTGATGTTGTCTTCGAGGTCAAAGTCTACCACTTCCAAGTGCAATTCTCCTAAAAAACAATGTCCCTCGTCACATAGAGTCACTTCTCTACCGGGTCGTAAACCCGATAGGCTTTTGCACCATCTTCATAACCTATGAACACTCCCATCGTAGAGCGATCAGCAAGTTTATATATCCCTAGCTCGAGTTTCTTGACATGCGCAACACATCCAAAAGTTTTCAAATGGTGCACACTTGGCTTCTTCTTGTGCCATGCTTCGTAAGGTGTCATCCTCTCCAAACTCCTCGTCGGTGTGCGGTTGAGAAGGTACACAACAGTTCTCATTGCCTCTCCCCAAAACATTTTAGGCATAGCCATCGATTTAATGAGACATCGAGCCATTTCAATCACTGTTTGATTTCTCCTCTCTACAACACCATTTTGTTGCGGCGAGTAAGGTTTTGTGGTGTTGTGCTTAATCTTGTTCTCCTCGCGAAACTCAACAAATTCACCAGAGTTGAACTCTCCGCCACGGTCGGAGCGAAACGCGAGAAATTTGCACTCACGTTCTACTTCAACAGCTGCCTTAGTCCTTTTGAAGCATCGGAATGCCTCATCTTTTGTCCTGAGCAACTCAATCCACATATATCTACTAAAATCATCGACTATAAGTAGAAAGTACCTTTTACCTCCCACGGTCGTCAGCGTGATTGGGCTACACAAGTAGCTATGCACTAACTCCAAAGGACGTTGTGCGCGAAATTTCAAGGCCTGAGGAAACGGCGTCCTGTGTTGCTTTCCAATTACACATTCATCACAAAGTTCTTCCACGTGTTCGATGTAAGGAATTCCTTGTACCATCTCTTTATGGGAAAGATTATGCAACTCACGAAAGTGAAGGTGCCCAAAATGAGCATGCCAGAGCCAAGCTATGTCTTCCTTCTTCATCAACAAACTCACTGGCGATGCAAGATTCAGGTTCAGCATATAGGGGCGGTTTTGTGCATGTGATACTCTTTCCAACACCTTGTGAGCTCGATCGAGAATGCATAGAACCCCTCCTTCGATGACAATTTTGCAACCATTCTCATCAAGCTTCCCGAGTGAGATGATGTTTCTTTGTAAGATTGGGATGTAATATACATCGGAGAGGACGCGGTGGTCACCTGTGAGACATTGAATCATAATCGTTCCTTTGCCACATATGTTCACCACCGAGACATCACCGTATCGCACTGAACCATGTACTGTTTCGTCGAGGGCCCTGGAATTTCATAGTAGCGACAATTGCCCTTTTTTCATTCACTGTTGTCGGCAGCACTGGATGATGACTTTGATTTAGTCGCAGCTTTGCTCTTCTTGTCTCCGCCACCGGAGCCTTCCCTTGTTGACGTTGGCGCTGCCGTGTTTGCCACTCTTCCACCGTGAGGAGTAAGCGACCTCCGGCAGGTGCAGAGTTATCGAGCTCGCCACACTCTTCCACTGCCAAGAGCCGGCCAGTGAGCTCCTCAATGGACAAGGTTTCGAGATCCACAAGTGACTCAATCTCCATTGCCATTTGTTTGTATCTTCGTGGAACACAACGCATAAACTTGAGCACTACCTTGTACTCAGTCATTGGATTTCCCAACACCTCAAGGTCGTTGACTATCGCAGTGAGTCGAATGCCAAAAGACTCAACTCCCTCGCCATCCTTGAATGCGAGGCTTTCAAACTCGGACCAGCCTGTCTGCGCCTTGGCTTCCCTGACGCGCTCAACACCAACATGTATGGTTTTGAGTGTGTTCCAAGCCTCCTTGGTTGTCGCCTTTATTCCAAGAGTCCGGACTAATTCTGGCGGAACTTCCCGGAGCAGCGCTAACCTAGCCCTCCTATCGTCAATTTCATCGCCTAGACATCCTTCTATGACATCCCACAAGCCTTGCGCATGTAGTTGCACCTTCATAAGGATCACCCAATCCGCGTAGTTGGTTCGAGTGAGAGTTGGATAATGCGCTGCACCATCGTTCTCCTTGATGACTCGTTCCACTATGCGAATCTCATTGTTTCCCCCCTCATTCAGTTGTTCCTTCGGTTGAGTCGAGCTCGTCCCCTTCTTGTCAGCTCCTTTTCCCGTCATTGTTGAAGCAGATCGAACACTGATCGATTACAGAGGTTTGGATCGAACACCACACGCTCTGATACCACTCGTAGTTTCACAAAGAAAAGGAAAGAAAGCTAGGGAAATCTTTGTGTTTGCTGTAAACAAAAAAAGACAAGAGTGATCCAAGCAAGAGTGTTTTGGTGCAGTGAGTATTGCGTTTCTGATACTGTTATTTATAACCAAAGAAGCCTACAAAAGCTGAAAAACATGACCACGTTAAAACTACTATCTGCATGGCACTATCCCACTAACTAATCATGCTACATTTGTTCCTCCTAAATACATGCAACTAGCTAAGAAACTACGAGAAAATGACTATTCTGGTGCTACAGCAGGTGCGTCCTCAGCATATTTTTATTTTATTTTATTTTTCTAAATGCGTTCTCTTATTTTTCCTTATTTTTTCATCATTTACAATTTTCGGAAATCAAAATAATATAAAAAATTAAATTCACCTAGAGGACGCATTTATTTTTATTTTTTTTACAATTTTTGGAAATCAAAATAATATTAAAAAATTAAATTCACCTAGAGGACGCATTTACAAAATGTGTCCTCTTCATTTTTATTTTTTAAAATAATTTTCGGAAATCAAAATTATATTTAAAAAATTAAATTCATCTAGAGGATGCATTTACAAAATGGGTCCTCTTCATTTTTAATTTTTAAAATAATTTTCGAAAATCATGCTATCATTCACATGATGCTTTTTCAGTTATTGTGATGCATAAGCAAGTATAAGAGT